>VBRH01000510.1:8559-42615 GCA_014578085.1 Cardamine resedifolia | reverse complement strand
ATTTTTTTTTCAACGATTTGAGTAAAAGTCAAAATTGAAATCAAAATTGAAATCGTTATAAAATAGATAATTGAGTGACAATTGCTGTAAATACATGACTCATTTCGACCATTTACTAAATTGTTTCGAAATTTTATGATCCAAGAAGTATTTGATGCAAATTTATGAAATCATTGATCTTATATCACAATTTTTTTTTCAAATTAAACCACATTGGTCTAGTGATTGATCTAAGTCTAATGATTTTTAATGTCCTGTATGAGTTTGAGTACATGAAGTTCAAATGCATTTATTCTTTTTAATTAGTAGATTTAATTTTAACACATGATCAGTCGTAAGTAAAACCATCAATCGTAATACCATGTGTTACATATAAAGATGTCCATTATAAACATATATATATATATATATACTGTATATAGAACCATTTGTAACATGACAATGTTACCAGAACCTTTGAATTTTTTTTATAAACTGCATTATACCAATTTAAATCAAAATTTTGTAAGAAAAAAGTCGACATGAAATTATTAGTCGACAACAAAAAAATCGAAGAAACGTGAAATAATTAATTATTGGTTTACTTTTTGCATCTGTTAGAACGGATGAGGCTTTTTTTTTCATTTTCGAAAATAGGTTTTGTTAGGAATTACCCATTTATTCACTCTACCATGGGCGATTGGGCGGAGAAAGCTCACTTTTTTGTTTTGTTAACAAAAATTAGAGGCGCCAAATTTCGAATTGTTTGGCGCCTAAATATTCTTCATTTACACTTTTTTTTTTCCCACTGATTTGATTATTCATTCTTCCAAAACAATCAGATCCATCGGGTACCGTGTAAGTTTCCTTCTCATTTTGGCCGGAGATTACAATCGGAGATGATTAGCGACGAGCAGCTTTCTCCTATCGGAGAAACGAGTGTCCCAGTTTCAAACAGGATGCTTAGGCGATTAAAGAAGGCTAAATCGATATCCGAGTTATGCCCTGGATCTGAAGCCGTCGATTCCGAAATAACCGACGGTGACGATCTGGAGAAGCCTGGATTGGAATCTGCCAAGGGTTTCGATGGGTTTGAAGAAGAAGACGGGATGCCATCTGATCTCGAGGGTTTGGGTGTGGAGGATGAAGTTACCGCGAGGAAGGTTCTCGATTTCGATTCTGTGCCTGAGTTTAACCCCATAACTGAAGATCTGGGCGAGAAAGGTAAAGACGGAATATCTGTTTTGGAAGCAAGAGAGGAAATTAGGGTTTCGGAAACGACGGAAGATGAAAAGGAGCCGCCAGTTAGTGTGCCTGAGTTTGATTCCGCACTTGAAGAATTGGGTGAGAAAGATGAAGATCAAAACTGTGATATGGAATCAGGAGAGGAAATTAGGGTTTCGGAAACGATGGAAGTTGAGAAAGAGCAACCAGTTAGTGTGCCTGAGTTTGATTCAGCAGCACTTGAGGAATTGGATGAGAAAGATAAAGACCAAATCTGTGATTTGGAAGCAGGAGAAGAAATTGGGGATTCGGAAACGAAGGAAGCTGGAAAGAAGCGAACAGCTCTCGAGACTAGTGATAGCGAAGGTAAAGAGAGTAAGAGAGATAAGAAGAGGAAGAAGAAAAGTGACGATTTTGATGAGTTGCCAATCTCTTCTGCTTCTATGAACATGACTAAAAAGGTAAACTCTTTGTGGCCTTATAAGTTTCATCTTAAGTTTAAATTTGCTATATTTCGATTGTTTTTGTTAGCTTGGTCTTACTGTTATTCTTTCGTCTGTAGGAAAGAAGGGAATATCTTGACCAGCTTCGTGCAGAAAACCAGAGACTCTTGCGAGGTACTTAACATTTTCAAAGGAACTGAATTTTTATCTGTGACAATTGGCTTTAGCTTGTTGTTGGTTTGTGTTTTTATGTTCATGATTAGAAACTAGAGATGCTGCTTTTGTACCTGCCCCTCTTGTCCGAAAGCCTATTTCGTCTGTCTTGGAGAAAATTCGACGAAGAAAAGAAGAGATTTCAAAACAGTGAGTTTTGATATTTTCTCTAACTACTACTCTCTCACCTTAATCTCTTTTCTTAGTAACCATGTTTGTGTTATCATTTATGCTGTTGGCAGATTCCCTAGCAGGAAGAAACTCAAATCTGTTGACATATACGATGAGGATGGGAATGATTTCGAGGAAGTTGTAGCGGAAGAGAAGAATGAAGCTATGGATTTGAAAACTAGAAGCAAGAGAAGCCCTGGAGGAGAGCATTGTTTGGAGAAGTCTGCAGGTCCATCGGCGAACTCAGACAGTCCCTCTAACAAAATTGCTGAAAGTAACCCTACTCATCAGGTAAGCCAACTCATGTGTAAACACTTTAGATCCTTTCACATATAGGAAGTTGCTTTCTGTTTTGTTGATTTGATTTTGGTTTTTGAGCTCCTTACCTAAAGTTTTGTGCGATATTGGAATGTTTCACTGCTCCTCCGGAACTAGTACTAAGTTCAAACATTTGGGGATTTAAACTGTAGCTATATATATATAGCTGCAAAAAATCATTATATTCTGTTAACTCTACCTGCATAAATAATGTGAGCAGCTCCTTTCGTTTCCAATTTACAAATGCTAAGTTTATGCAGTGGTTCAATAGTTAGTTTGCAGAATCAAATTTAAAGCTGACTCTCTCAGTTTTTCTTTAGGATCCATCCTTACGTTCTCAAACGACCAACTCTGGAGATGAACTTCTAGAGAAGACTTCAAGCAGATCTTTGGAAGAAGTAATGACACCATCGATAGTTGCCATGAACCTCAAATTGAAACAGTCTCCTGCGCCTGACAGGTGAGTCTATCTTTACATGCGGAAGTATAATCAGCTATAACATTGACAGGCTCGTTTATCTAATATTGGAAAGCTTCACTTCACATGCTCATAATATTTTATGGACAGATGTTAGTTTCAGTACATGAATAGCTTGTGTTTTGTGACATAATCAGCAAAGCCAATTATTTTTGTAGATTTCAGTTATATAGTGTATTCTTAGGTCTGCTTTTTTTGGTGTAGTTCTGAAGAAGCAGAGTACAATAAGGAAAATTTTGATCCCGAGACCCAAGATTCTCCTGGCGACCCTGTTAGAAAATTTATTGATGAGGATGCTGAAGAGGAAGATGACAGCGACAATGATTTACTCCGGTTCGAGGATGAGGATGAAGACGAGGATGAAGAAGATGATGATCTCAGGGATATGATTGTCAGTCAATTTAAGGAAGATCCAACTGATAAAGATAGACGTAATGAACTGCATCAGAAGTGGCTCGAGCAACAAGATGCTGCAGGGACAGAGAAACTCTTACAGAAGCTAAAACGTGGTTTGCAGCAGGATGAAACATCATTATCCGAAGATGAAGATGAAGATGACGTTGCTGATGGTGAAGAGAGGGATGAAGATGCTGATGATGACGAAGAAGTGCAAAAACCTGAAGCCGATGAAGATGAAGATGAAGAAGAAGAAGAAGATCCGAGTCATGCAAATTCCATGCGAGTGACCATAAAGAAAATAAAGGAAATGATCCCTTTAATGTTCACAGATGAAGATGACGTTTATGTGTCATCTGACGATGAGGAAATGGAAAAGAAGCTTCTGCAACAGCGATTATTCAAGAAAATGGTAGGTGATCCCGGTTCAGTAGGTGTGCTCCATAATTTATCACTTGATCCACCATACCTCTTTATGGTAAAGATTGAAAAGCTTGTTTTAAGTTTCGCTTGTGCTGCCTCATGAATCTCGATCATTGTTGTTTGGAACAGGAGCTAAAGGCCAAGTCTTCATCATCTACTGGAGATGAAAACTCTGAGGAAATTCTTCGTCACATCAAGGAGCCTGAGATCAAGAAGAAAGCAAAACCTTCTTGTAAGATACCACCCAAGTTTCTCCTTCTATCTGTGACTTTATACACATTGGTGTGCAATCAGTTGGATGTATTGCTTATAACCATTTTGTTTAAACTGTTTTCAGCTTTTAAAGATAGAGCACTCATGGGAATACACAAAAACCCTGCGGCATCCAAGGTATAAGCCTTCTTCAGTTACTTTCCATGTACTAATGAAAGGGCCATTCTTTGAGACTTGTTAAAACCTGGACAAGGAATTGCAACTTTACTCATGCCTCTTTCTCAGTCATCGTTCCTGGGTAGACTTACAAAGAGTTCCACAACAGAAGGATCTCGGAAGCGCGGATCAAACGTGGTACGTGGCTATATATTTGAACGTGATGACAGCAACAACAAAAGCTCGAACACAGTGCCAGAGGAACCACCTTCAGCTCCGGAGACGGTAAAGCTCTCTCTACAAAAACACACAAAGATTTCTGCTTCACACATATATAAAAGTCTTCTTCATAAAAATTTGCAGATTATTCAAGAAAAAAGCCGACCAAGAAAAGCTCCGGCAAAGTTCACCGCTTCACAGTCACAAGAGAGATCAGCAACAGTACAGGCGACGGCAGCGGAGAAGGAGACGAGCTCGAGGCAACGAATAACCTTGTACGAGATTCTAAAGATGTCTTCAAAGAAAACATGCTTCAATTCACGGAAGACTGTGATAAGCAGCAGCCACACTGAGTCTATATTTGCTGCTTTCAAAGTGGATCAGAAACCAGTGAAGACGAATCCACAAGTAAACACTTTCTTCCTCTTATTAAATGTTTTCCTGTGAAATCAATTCTCCATTAAATTAACTTGAAATATCAGTTTTTTGTTTTTTTTTTTCTGTTTTGAACAGTTTCTTGTGTCTAACGAATCTTTTAACAGGAAAAGAGATGAAATCAGTTGAAACCAAATATAAAGAGAACTGTGGCAATGTGTGTTTGGAGGAATTCAGGGATCTCTCTGCACGTGTGGTGAACGTAAATCACTGGATTGTGTCGCTTTCTGTTGACATGCGGCCACCACCAAAACGGCGTAGGACCGCGCGTTTTGGCCGTTTCCTGATCAGATTCAGCCGTCTCAATTCTCAAGTATACATAGGTTGATTAGATCGTCCGTCGTAGTCATTTGAACGTGAATAAAGTTTTGTTTTATACTATACTTCAATACTTTCCAAAGTAAATTTTTTTTTGTTTTTAATGGAAAGAAATTATTCAAGCATTCCAACTAACATCCATTATCTTTTCTAATATTTTCTCTTGTTCAAAATATAAAATGTTTTGATGTGTTGTTTTTGTTTCAAAATATAAGATGTTTTCATATTTCTAGGTAAATTTTTACTTTATTAAATTTTGGATGACTAATAGTATTTTAGAGTTTCATAATTAAGTAAATTATTTTTTATATATATTTATGAGTAAATTAATCTTATTCTCATTAATTAGTGAAAATATACAATTGTTGACCAGAAGATTGTTGTGAGACTTAAAAAGCAGAAGAATCTAATCTAGTGATAGAAGGTGAACGAGCCGATTTCTGAGTGTCTTCATTATCTAGCATATTGTAGACTTTAGAAAGAGATGACAGATTTTTCTTCATAAGAATTTGACTCCTCACAGTGTCATAACTATCATTGAGTCCCATAAGGAAATCAATGACACGATTAGTCTCACGTTCTGCCAACAAATCCATGACATGATTAGTCTCACGTTCTGCCAACAAATCCTCAAAACTTCTTGCTGTAACCTGTATGCTTGACAGTTCTTCCCATAAAGACTGAGTTTGAGTGTGATATGAAGATAAATCCATAGTACCTTGGCGCAATGAATGTATCTGTTGACGCAATTTGTATAGTCGAGGTAGGTTTGACTTATGAAACCTTGTGTGTAGATCTTTCCAAATTTCAGCAGCAGTATGAAAATAAAGAATACTTGTGTAGATTTTCTTCGACACACTGTTCATCAACCATGCCTTCACCATACTGTTACAACGTTTCCAGATCTTGCAATATGGATCATCTTCATCAGGTTTAACAATCGAACCATCCACAAATCCGAACTTGTTCTTAGCTTCTATACTCGTTGAAATTGCTATAATCCAGGTTCCGTAATTAGATCCATCAAGCAATTCAGGAGCTAAAACTAAACCAGGATGATCGGAGTTATGAAGATGAAATGGACTGTGAATGTTATCAGGTGAATCAGATACCTCAAAGGAGCGCGAAACTGGTTTGAAATGGACCGATTGATGAATCACACCGCGATTGGAAGAATCTGAGCCACGATGAGGTGAATATGAGCTAGACGACTTCTCGCGAGTCTTCAGTGAAGAGTTCTCCAGTGGATCCGGTGATTGACTTCGACAAATTCCTTTTCCTTTTCGCTTCGCCATTGAAATCGATTTCAGCTCAGATTAACTTCAAATCGAATTGAAATCGCATGAAGAAGGAAGGTGAGAGATTGTCGGAGCTCCGGTGAGTTACGCCGAAGAAGAAGAGAAGAAAAAAAAACTCCGGTGAATGATCGGTAACAGAAAAGTTAGTTAGGGAATGAGATATTTTGTTCTGATACCATATGAGTAAATTAATCTTATTCTCATTAATTAGTGAAAATGTACAATTGGGGTTTTATATACAATTGACCTATGGCCTAAACCGAAGCCACTAACCGGGACTCTAACCTAACACTATACCGACTCTTATATACACAGAAACTATATATATTGATAATATTAAATAGTGTTTTTTTTAAAATAAAACTAACTTTTTAATTTACTTGATTGTAACTAAAATATTATATATTTTAAAACGGGAGTAGTATTGTTTTTAAAGCGCGAACAGTTTTTATCACATGTTGTAATTTATTCTGAATAAAATATCTTAACCTGTGGTTAAGAAAAAGAAAAACTTGACTTTTCTTTGATCCCAAAAATAAAATTTGAGGATATATCTTTTTTTTCTTTTTCTTTTCTCTTTTTCTGCTAAGCTTCCGCTAAGACTGAAGAAGACCAGAGAGTTTCGGACACAAGGATCTCAAATCAGACATTTTTTAATTTTAATTTTCTTACCTCAAGGTTGTTTGACTTCCAAAAGAAAATCTCAGATAGATTCCGACCGTATAAATCTTCTTACTTCCAGATCAGAATTCCCCATCTCCTATAGATCTGCATATATGGCGGTTACTGTTTGATCTCAGGAAAAAAAAAGGTAGACCTTTCTGTTTCTTTTGATACCCTCTTTTTCCCTTACATGGCAGATTCTCGAAACGGCAAGTCCTTTTTCTTCTTCTTTGTCTTGCTTAGTTTGCTTTTCCTTTCACCGTCTTATTCGGATGCTTCTCCGGATGTCACCGCTTTCGGGTCCGATCCAGTTCCGTACGAGAACTCAGATGCTTCTCTTGGAGTTGTGGCCAGCAGCGAATCCGACAAGCAAGGTGTTTTATTACATAGACTTGAGGAACTTGTTAGAAATCTTACGGAAGTAGTAGCTAGATTAGATGCTAAGTTATCTGAAACTCAGTTTAAGGGAAAGAAGGAGATCAGTGATGATACCGAAGAAGATGGGATTAGAGAGAAGGCTAAGGCGTTTTCAGTGACAAAGTACAGTCCTTTTTGGTCCGAGAGATTTGAATTCTCATCGGCTGTGAAATTAAACTCCGAAGCGACTTGTATCAACGTGTTGCCGTTTCGAGATTACCAAGGTTTAAGCAAGTATTTCGCAGTTGGGGATTCAAGTGGTAGACTTTTTGTGTTCTTGAGAAATGGAGATGTTTTGGTTGAGTTTTTCACCACCTGTGATTCACCAATCACGGCAATGGTGTCTTACATGTCTGTTTATAAGAATGAGACCTTTGTGGTAACAGGCCACCAAAGCGGAGTCATCTTGTTGCATAGACTCCGCGAGGGCTCCGTCGGGGAAGATTGGAATTCTGCTGTTATGGAAAATGTTGGCAAGTTTGATGGCACGGAGGACGGTTTGCAAGTTACTCTATTGGAAGTGCATCATGTGGGTCGGGTTAGGTATATACTGGCGGCGGATCTTAGCGGAAAGCTCACGGTTTTCACTGAGAACAGAACGGTTTATGGCTCGGTTACCCCAACTAGTAGGCCGCTCGTGTTCTTGAAGCAGAGGCTGTTGTTTCTCACCGAGACTGGTGCTGGGTCATTGGACTTAAGAAGCATGAAGATTAGAGAATCTGAGTGTGAAAGTTTAAACCATTCTCTAGCGAGAAGTTACGTTTTTGATGCGTCGGAAAGGTCTAAAGCTTATGGATTTACATCCGAAGGCGAAATCATTCACGTATTGCTTCTCGGAGACATCATGAACTTCAGATGTAGAGTGAGATCAAAGAAAAAGTTTCAAATGGAGGAACCTGTTGCATTACAAGCCATCAAAGGCTATCTTCTTGTAGTCAACCAAGAGAAAGTTTTTGTATACAACGTATCAACTCAACACTACGTTCGAACCACGGGTCCTCAACTTCTTTTCCCCGCTGCATTAGAAGATATCAGGTCAACGTTCTTGAGCCACCGAAAATCATCCAAAACTGGTCAACAGAAGCACGAAAAGGTAACTCCGTTGATAGCGAGCGACCGCGAAAAGCTGCTTGTGATGGGTTTAGGAGACGGATATATCGCTACATACAAATCAAAGCTTCCGAACTCCAAAGGAGAATTCAACACAATGCTATGGAGCAGTCCTGTGTTTTTCTTTATACTGTTTTTATTCGGGGCTTGGCATTTTTTCGCCAAGAAGAAAGAATCTCTTACTGCTTGGGGACCCGACGACCCTTTCACTTCCACGACAATGCCGTCTCCTTCTTCTACAACTACACAAAACAGTTCCGCATTCGCTGAACCAACTAGGAGAAACGACGACCTCATGGATCTTCGAAGAAGGTATGTTTCGCCATCTCGGTACCCTCCTGGAGCAGCAACAGGTGGTTACCGGTCAATTGGGTCTAACGACCCGAGCTCAAGAGCTCCGGTGGAAACTACTAACTACAGAACAACCGCACAAGAGATGAATTATCGAGGTGGGTCAGGTCTTGATTCATGTGGGTTTGGTAAAAGAAGAGAAAGTTTGTTTGGTAATAACAAAGCTTTAGACGACGAAAATTAACCGTCGCCGTTTTTTTTTCACATAGTTCGTTATGTTTTTTTGGTTTCAGCTTCCTTTTTTTACCGGTCAACGCTTGAATTTTTTGTATAATGTAAAACTCCGGCGAAGAAATAATTTTTTTACCGGTAGCTTTGTTTCTCCGGGCACATCTCGTTACTTTAATTTTCTTTTAGCAATCTCAAGATCAGATTAAAAATTGAAATTTTCTTTTCGTTATATTATAATATCAAGATCCAATAAATGAGATTGAAACAGAGAGAGTTGAGGAGAACAAGTCAAACTATGGCAGTGTTCTTCATCTTTGTCTTGGTTTTTTTCTTTCTTCTTGTCTTCAGATTCGTCTACACTAATCTATGGATCCCTTGGAGAATCCAATCTCACTTCAAGAGGCGGGGCGTTACAGGTCCTCGTTACCGGATATTCACTGGAAACTCCGGCGAGGTAAGCCGATTAACGGCGGAGGCGAAATCAAAGCCGATCTCTTCCGGGAACAACCCACATGAGTTCGTCCACCGTGTGGCTCCTCACTACCACGTGTGGTCACGTGTCTACGGGAAGACGTTTCTCTACTGGTTCGGGTCAAAACCGGTGGTGGCCACGTCGGATCCGAAACTTATCCGGGAAGCTTTGACGACGAGCGGGTCGTTTGATCGAGTAGGACATAACCCTTTGTCTAAGCTGCTTTATGCTCAGGGTCTTCCTGGTCTTAGAGGTGATCAATGGGCTTTTCATAGAAGAATCGCCATTCAAGCTTTTACCATGGAGAAAGTCAAGGTACGTTACAAGCTCTGTTATTCAGACAACATTGTGCTATTTGAAATCTGTCTAGTTAATTTAAAGTTACCAAATAGTTACTTTATTGGTTGATTTGGTTTAGTTTGGTTTGATGGAACATTCTATAGTATTGTGACTACAGCTGAGATCTTTTCTTACAGAGGTGGGTGCCACAGATGTTGACAAGTACTATGATGTTGCTGGAGAAATGGGAGGAGATGAGAAACGGAGAAGATGAGTTTGAGTTAGAGATACACAGACAGATACACAGTTTATCTGCAGATATATTATCAAGAACAGCTTTTGGGAACAGTGTGGAAGAAGGGAAGAGAATCTTTGTGTTGCAGGAGCGTATGATGCGTCTCTTCTATCGAGTTCGATGGAGCGTTTATATTCCCGGGTTCAGGTAAGTCTTATGGGAAATCTTTCCTAGTTTAGAGAACAAGTTTGGAACAAGAACCTTAACGCTCATTTTCAAATGGTGGTTTAGATTCTTTCCTACGAAGATGAATAGAGAGATATGGAGGATTGAGAAACAAATCCGTGGCTCTATACTGAAACTGATCGAAAACAACAAAACAACAGCAGTTGAGAAGTCAGGAACTCTGCTTCAGGCTTTTGTGTCTCCTTACACAAATCAGAATGGTCAAGAAGAGAGGCTTGGGATTGAAGAAGTTATAGATGAATGCAAAACCTTCTACTTCGCAGCTAAGGAAACAACTGGTGATCTTATGACATGGGTCTTAGTCCTCTTAGCTATGCACCAAGAATGGCAAAACATTGCTCGGGAAGAAGTCATACGCGTCCTCGGACCAACCGGGTTTCCCACTCCAGAAATCTTGCAAGACCTTAAGATTGTAAGTCCTTAAGCCCCAACTTAAGAATTGTTTTAAGAGACAATTGAGTCTTAACAACACATTCTTTTTTGTTGTCTTTGTTAACAGCTGAGTATGATAATCAACGAGACTCTCCGGCTCTACCCTCCAGCAATGACATTAAACCGTGACACTCTTAAGAGAGCTAGGCTTGGAAACCTTGAGATTCCTGCTGGAACTCAACTCTATTTATCAGTGATCGCGATGCACCACGATACAGAAACATGGGGAAGTGATGCAGAGGAGTTTAATCCGCGTAGGTTTGAAGATACAAGGAAACAATCAGCTTTGCTTGTGCCGTTCGGATTAGGGCCTAGGACTTGTGTGGGACAGAATCTTGGAGTGGTTGAGGCCAAAACGGTTCTGGCTACGATCTTGAGGCATTACAGTTTCAGGTTGTCTCCAAGTTATGTTCATGCTCCTGTTTTGCTTGTGACCTTGCAGCCTCAAAATGGTGCTCATCTTTTCTTTAGTAGGATTTCAAGTTAAAGACTACGGAGATCTCCCGGTTGTTGGTAAATTGGTTTCCGGTTTAACCCGGTTTTTGTGAGATTTAATCATTTATTTAATTTACTTCGGTTTGCTTCGAATCGCTCTCTATTTTCCAGTTTCTTCCCCATTAATGAAAAGGCTAAAATAGTCAAAGCCCATAAATAAACCCATTATCTTCTTCCTTCCTCCAAACCCATAAAAGAACCACAAGACTGATTTTATGTTCATATATTGGGCGGGAACAAAAATGATTACTTTTTCTCATTAATCACCTTTTGTTCTCCTACTTTACGATAAACATTAATTGAGAAAAGATAGGAAGGTGAGAAAAGCATCAACGAAAAAACGCACTCAAGTTGTTCGACGAAATTACGCAGAGAGTCTATAACACTAAAGGAGATGCCACTAGAACCGATTCGATTCTTGGGAACCAGCGCAGGCGTAATCGTTGGTGGATTTTTGATTATAAACGCGGTCTCCTCAGTAATTCGATTTAGCCTTGAAGGGAAACAGAAGAAAAGCGGATTGGCTTGTCTAACATGTCGTGGAAAAGGGTTTTACATATGCAAATTATGCAAAGGAGACGCAACGATAAAATGGTCACCATTGTATGATCCAGTTTGTATCAATCCATGTCTTTGCCCTACTTGTGATGGTAACAGGTTTGTCTAACTTCACTATAAACTCTTCTTTACTCTTAACTCTTTGATTCTCTATTTTGCACTGCAAAATATGAATACTGAACAAAGTTTTATGATTTTATCTTTATTGCAGGGTGCAACGTTGTCTCAACTGCATTGGAAAGGAATACTAGACTCCTTTAAATATTTCCTTTTGGCTTATGAATTCGAATGCTACCGAATCCTCGAAAAACGGTTTGGTTTGAAATGATCAGTTTCGTTTTGATGAATTAAAGTTTGGTTTGTGGTAGGTTGGCCATAATTTGCCTAACTCGTACATAAATGATCAATCAAGTCCACTTTCTCAATTAGTATATCGTATAGAGTTTTTTTTAAAAAATCAAAACCACTTTCTTTGATTTGGTCGAAAGATTTTAAAGCCACTTATTTCTTTCTCTACCAGTATTGGTAAGTTAACTTGACCTTTTATTAAGTTTTGATGACCAAGGACAACTTCAGTAGGCAGCAAAATCTAGTCAAAGATTCATCATAAATTCATTAGATACGATACTCCTTTCTTCCTATGGAAGATAGTAAACCCTAAAAACTGGGCTTGTTCGGCCCAGTCAATTCCATTCAATCAACCGCCAAATATAATTTTTAGGGTTTTTCTTGGACTTGTTTCTATATATTAGGTTGAACGAATGCTCTGATCCAAAGCCATCCACCGCCGAAAACGAGCTTCTGTTTGAAGAAAGAAAGAAATGGTAGAGGCGATATTCTCTAGGGTCTGGTAACATCTCTGAGATTAGTGCGATCTAATGTAAGAAGTTTTATCCAAATAATCAGCTTTTAGGTAAAGCAGCAGCTTCTGCAAGGAAGAAGCAAAGCAGTTTGAGATCAGTGTGATCTAAAGCGGATAGCTTTGTTTCCTTTCGGCTGCTGCTGCTTCGAGTTGGATTAAGCTGATTTTTTTATAAAGTTTGACACTTCTTACATGTGGATCGGACTGATCTAGGGAAGTTACCCGAACCCCAGAAAATATGGCCTCGAATGGCCCAACGATTTGGCTCTGATGCGGTGACCTTAGTTGGAGTGTCACCGGTGAACGGAAACGTGATTTACGGACGATGTGAATCATGAACTTGTTGGGTGCGGACCAAATTTGGTCCTTTTTTCATAGTTCGTTATGTTTTAATAGGTACAGCTTCATTTTTTATCTGTCAACGCTCGAATTTTTTTAAATCTGTAAAACTCCGGGGAATAAATAAAAATTTTACTGGTAAATTTTTTATCGGTCATCACCTCTGCCTCACAAGACTCTGCAACTCCAAAACACTTGAACACCTACCTATTTTGCGTTCATATATTAGGCGGGGTAAAAAGCTGACACTTTTTTCCATCATTCCCCTGTTTTCTCCTACTCTGCAATATACAGTAATTTAAAAAAGCTGCTGTGCTAAAAAAAAAAAATCAAGAAAAAACGCACTCAAAAAGTTCGACGAAATTCCGCAGAGAGACTATATTACTAAAGGAGATTCCACGAGAACCGATTTGATTCTTGGGAACCGGCGCAGGCGTAATTCTAGGTGGATTTGTGATCATAAGCGCGGTTTCCTTAGCAGCCATAGGAGCATTTCGATTTAGCCTTGAGGGAAAACAGAAGAAAAACGGATTGGCTTGTAGAGCGTGTCGTGGAAAAGGGTTTTACATATGCAAATTATGCAAAGGAAACGGAGCGTTAAAACGGTCACCATTGTATGATCCAGTTTGTATTAATCCATGTCTTTGCCCTACTTGCGAATGATGGTCACAGGTTTTTACTCCATTATCTCTTCTGCAAACGTAAACACAGAACACAAGTCTGAGAAGACATAAAAAAGCTTCTCGTATCTGATTTTTTTGTAGACTAAAAATTTGATTATTTTATTTTATTTTACTATTGCAGGGTACAACGATGTCTCAACTGCATAGGAAAGTAATACTCTGTTAGACTCATTAGGCTTATGATTTGATAATCTTTGTGATTTCAATAGCTTCTGAATCCGATTTTTATTAGTGTCGAATGGTGTGGATTTGAGGGGAATATCGAAATTAAATTTGGTTGTGGTGGGTTTGGCAATTCTGCCTAAACCCTCTACTAGTTAGATGTTAGATGGGACCGTTGTTATTTGTTAGCCGCAACCTAGTTAGATGTTAGAACAATTAGGCAGAGGAATGGTGTAGGTTGAAACGGTATGTTACCTTTGACTAAGAACAACTTCAGCCGTCAGTATAATCAAAGATAAAGATTAGTTTGTGGAATTATTAATTTCATTGCATAAGATATTAATTAAATATTGTTAACGAAACCATGTTAATGGTTAAAGAGGCTTATATAAGCTTAACTTGCACAGCTAGGATTTTGATCACAGAAACAAGAAAGGGGTTTATCAATTTGGCTACTGTGTCTTCTCTAGGCAATGGCGAGTCGTAAAGACAAAAATCAACAATTCCGCGGATATGGAATTTTGATCGCCATCCTATTTGGAATTTTTATCGGGTGCTTCTGCACTGTCTTGCTCCCAAACGAGTTCTTCAACGAACGCCTTTGGAAATCGACCTGGAAGGTAAACTTAAATCTTATGCTCTACTATTTTTTTTTTTAAAACTTGATCTTATGCTCTATTCATGTACAGTCACTTTTTTGAAATTCTTTGGTCCAGAGCTCTTATTTGTGTTCTGAACTAGAAAAAGTCTTTCGGAAGCTATCAATTATAAGCATTGAGTTGATTTGCATACTATATTTTGAACTATATTTGGCGGTTGATGGATTTGAAGATTTGAATTTTAAGTCTTTTACTGAGTTCGTTTGTTTTGACTTTTGAGGATTCTTTATCTTCTTTGATTTTTGAGTAAGTATTACAAATTTTTAGCATCAAAACCAAAGTTTAAATGGTGAATTTCAGGTTGGATCAGCTTCATGTGAATCGCCTGAACGGATCAAAATGCTCAAATCAGAGTTTGCGATTATCTCAGAAAAAAACGCCGAGTTAACAGAGAAGGCACTGTTGGCGGAACAAGGAACAGAAAATGCAAAGAAACAAGTTTGGGAATCAGAGATCAAGGCCGGGCCTTTCGGAACTGTCAAGAGTCTGAGAACTAATCCCACTGTGGTTCCGGACGAGTCTGTTAACCCCAGATTAGCAAAGCTTCTAGAGAAAGTAGCTGTCAATAAAGAGATGATTGTGGTTCTTGCAAATTCAAAAGTGAAACCAATGTTGGAGGTGCAGATTGCTAGCATCAAGAGAGTTGGTATTCAAAACTACCTGGTTGTCGCGTTGGATAATTCCACAGAAAATTTATGTAAATCGAAGGAGGTTGCATATTACAAGAGAGATCCAGATAAAACAGTGGACATGATTGGGGAAACTGGAGGTACTCTTGCTGTTTCTGGACTGAAATTCCGCGTTTTAAGGGAATTCTTGCAGCTCGGTTATGGTGTTCTTCTATCGGATGCGGACGTTGTCTTTTTGCAGAACCCTTTTGGTCATCTGTACAGAGACTCCGATGTGGAGTCTATGAGCGATGGCCATGACAATAACACGGTGTATGGCTTCATCGATGTGTTTGATGAACCAAATTATGGATGGTCTCGGTATGTACACACAATAAGGATATGGGTTTTCAATTCAGGGTTTTTCTATCTAAGACCAACTCTTCCTTCAATCGAGCTGCTCGATCGCGTGGTAGATAGACTCTCAAAAAAGCCAGACTTATGGGACCAATCGGTTTTCAATGAGGAACTCTTTTACCCTTCACATCCCGACTACACTGGCTTACACGCTTCCAAGAGAGCCATGGATTTATACGAGTTCATGAACAGTAAGGTCCTCTTCAAAACTGTGAGAAAGAATGAAGAACTGAAGAAGTTGAAGCCTGTGATTCTTCATGTGAATTACCATCCAGATAAGCTCAACCGAATGCAAGCTGCTGTGGAGTTTTACGTTAATGGCAAGCAAGATGCGCTTGATAGCTTCACCGACGGTTCTGATGGATAAAAAGATGGATGCTTCTTAAGCAAGACATCGCAAAATACCACTCTTCTTCTTCTTCTTCTTCAATTACAGATTTTGCTTAAAATACTTTTTTTTTTTTTGAATCTGCTTAAATACTTACTCCAGTAAAAAAAATAAAGAAAGGAAGGGTTAAAAACTTCTGCAGTTTCATCTTTCCACATCGGTGGTTATAATAAATTCATCATAATCAGTTTTCCAGTTTTTCTTTTACTCTGTACTAAGAATTTGTGTATCCAATCCAATAATTTTAAATTTTAGTGATGAAATATTTGACTGTGTCATTTTATCTGACCAAAAAAAAAAAAGAAGAAGGAAAGATTAGACGAGAAAGAGAGAGATGGAAGAAGAAGGAAGACAAAAGAGAGTGAAGGATTTGGATTTATATGTGTGTTTATCCACAAAGAAGACTCTAAGATTCTCTATGTAATAACCAAAAAATGGCTATTTTTGTGGTTTGAAATCAAATGAAACCCCACACTTAGCTCTGTCTCTTGTCTTTTTCTAAATCCTTTAGTTTCAGAGACTCCTCTGTATCCAACTCAGAGCAACCTGCAAATTTTCTGTTTTCTCTCTGCTATGCTATGCAGACATTTCCAAGCTCGGAAACCGTTGTTTTGGCTTCGAACTCACCACCTGTTGGGTTTCCTAATCCCGGTGGCGATGACGTCGACATCGATTTCGGTGACGTATTTGGTGGTCCTCCTAAGAGACGGTCAAAGGTTAATAATAATAATAACGAAGTCACGCGACATAGCTTCAGTGAAACTGCTCTCAGGCGTCGTGACGTCATCGTCGACGACGGCGGCCTCTTAATCCCGCGCGATGCCTTTTTGGATGAGCGAGATGAGAAGCCTGTTTTTGGAGAAGAGTCATCGGTCCGGCGTCGTTTCACAGCTGATGATTTCTTCGACGATATTTTCAGAGTGAAGAAGGAACAAGAACCGTTCGGGTCATCACTTCCGGGTTCTCGGATCCTTAGTCCGGCTCACAAAGCTGAATCTTCTGGGACTTCGTTTCCTTCAGAATTCAGGTCTGTTTCTTAATACTAATTTTTATAAGATTAGTTTCATAATCATTGATCTGACTTTGTTCCTCAGTCTTCCTGCAAAAGCAACAGAGATTCCCACATTTGGTTCTGTTACTCGGAGTTTGAGCAAGAACAAAGAAACTGCTTGGACCTCTCCTTTGTCAAGAACTTCAAGCAAAGCCGATATGGTCTCTACTGATGTTAAATCAGATTCTGATGATGATGCTCCTCCACAAGTTTTTGTTACTGGGAAAGGAAGGCAGTTTCATTTCTCCATTTACAAGTGGCCTAATAAAGGAGTTCCTGTTGTCATTTGGGGAAGTTCTAGATTGAGTTCTATGTCTAAAGCTGAGGAAACAAATCCTAGTGATCCTCCATCTGTATCAGTTGAGAAAGCAGGTAAAGATGAAGAAGGAGAAGGAGAAAATGGTTTATCTAGTTTGAAAGAAGAAAAGAAGACCACCTCCCAAAAGCGTCCTGTTGTTCAGACGAAAGAAGAGAAAACAGAAATCAATTTGATGTCTCCACAACAGGCCTTCTATGGTGTGTCAAAAACGCATGAAGCTAATGTGAAACCTCTTCATTCACTGGTTTATGATAACGTTGAGAGAAAAGGTTGGTTTCTGCGGAGATACGTTTTTGTTTCATATGGTTGGGTTGAGCTTTCTTTTGTGGACTTCATTTTGTTACTTGTCATTGCAGGTGAGGATGTAGTATCGGACAAAGAAGTGAGAAAAGGTAAAAGCAGAGCGAAGAACACGAGGACTTCTACTGGAGATTTAAGAACAAAAAAGAAACCACAAAGCACGAAAGGGTCTTTGGATAGCCCGATACCCGATAAATCCAGCTTTGCAAGCTCATCCTCAGTACCAGAAGTTGGCAAAGATGGAGCCAAAGCAAAAGTGATGGACTTTGTTAAGATTTTCAGTCAAGGAGCTTCAGCTGGAGCAGGTGGGGACTCTCTTGGACAAAGCTCTAGATGGAGAGCTAAAGAAACTCCCAAGACTGATATCAATCATGATGGTGCCAATGCCAAGGAAACTGTAAACATTCCTGATCAGCAAAAGAAACCAACTCCAGATATTCCCGCTGGGGTACTTTATCGAAAAATCAAGATATTGCTATATGTTCCTTGGTTTGTGATTCTTTACATGTAAATGTAAATTTTTTTGCAGGATCGAGATCAGAAACCTTCACAGGCAACTCAGAAA
This sequence comes from Cardamine resedifolia, assembly GCA_014578085.1. NCBI lineage: Eukaryota > Viridiplantae > Streptophyta > Magnoliopsida > Brassicales > Brassicaceae > Cardamine > Cardamine resedifolia. The sequence continues at coordinate 24,549 of VBRH01000510.1, read as the reverse complement.
AAGGATTTAGATAGTAAGAATGTGAACAATAATAAGCCTCGTGGTGTTACTGAGAAAGAAGAGATCAAACAGGAACCGATCAAATGTAAGTTCCTAGATTGGTGTATCGGATTTAAAACTTGTTATTACTACACAACTAAATTATATCTGAGCTTACCGTTTTTTTTTTTCTATCAGCACATACTACCTCAGAGGATATAGACGAGCCCATCCATCTAAATTTCATGGTAAAACAGAATATTATGTACTTTAACATTCAAGTTTTAAGTCTTAACTTTTTATGTTTCTCTCTATAATAGGCGTGGAACTTGTTATGTGCAGGTGGAGGATATAACACAAGATGAGAACAGACTGGAAGAAATCAAAAATGATGCTGAAGAAATACAAGTAATACTAATACAATTGCAAAGAGATATACTCATTTCCCTATACTATACTTTTACCAGAAAAAAACCTCAAAACTAATTCTGAACCTCTATAGAACATCGATGCGAAAATCCGCAAGTGGTCAAGCGGAAAAAGCGGAAACATTCGGTCTCTTTTGTCCACGCTGCAATATGTAAGTATTCTCTTGATGTATAATACATAACATTGTTGGCAGGGGCGGTTGATGGGGTGAGCAAGTGGAACATTTGGACAGGGTTAAAAAAATTTTGGGTCATTTTATGGTCCAAATTAAAAAAAAAAATAGTATAGAAAAAGGGCCAAAAAAATTTTGGTTGGCACATGGTCTTCAAATTTATTGGACTGCCCTGATTGTTGGGTATATGCATTAGCCTATTTGCATAGCTAATGAACTTGGAAGTTTTACTTCACAGATTCTTTGGCCTGGAAGTGGATGGAAGGCAATTCCTCTAATGGATATGATCGAAGGAAACGCGGTTCGAAAATCATACCAGAGAGCATTACTAATCCTTCATCCAGATAAGCTGCAACAGAAGGGTGCTTCTTCAAACCAAAAATACATGGCAGAGAAAGTTTTCGAGTTATTACAGGTTATATTACTAGTTTTCTCAACTAAAAAAAATGTTGCAGTATCATTGAATCTGAGTCATATTTTTGTTTGGTTCAATCTTTAGGAAGCATGGGACCACTTCAACACTCTCGGACCGGTTTAAAGGAAGACAAGTCTTTAGTCTTTTAGTTCTTACACAAAGGCTATGCGTTAAATAAAAAAGGTGTACAGTTACGGTTCTGAATCAAAAGATGTTGCAGAAATTTAGTTCTCACAGGTTTACAGCAAATTTTGTTTGTTTGTTGAGATCTACATATTATCATTTTATTATCATAAAAGGCTTTAAAGGGTTAAGTACGTTCGTGTAGAGAGTTAGGTCCAAATTTTTAATTGGGTTAGGCCCATCAAAGGGGATTTAGTGGTTAAGCCGTTAGAAAAAACAAAAGGAAGGCCGAGGTGGAGTTGGTGTTGTGTCGCCTTTTACGATTCTTTTTGTTAACGGTAAGTTACTTTTAACTTCTACTTAAAGCTTTTATATTCCCTATTTTACCCCTCACTCTCACCACACACTTCACCAAATTAAGACTCTGACTCTTTGCCTACCTCTAAATTACCTTTCTGCCCTCCATAATCATGTTGTGGTTTTCTCTGGCTCCACACACATCTAAAAAGTTTACAAAGATAAAGTTTGTTATTTGTATTTTTGTATTTTTTGAAGTTTTCAAGGAATCCAATGTCTGAAATCACTTCCCAAATAAGATTAACACCAAGATATCTCAGACATCATATACATTTATTGGAAACCTGCGAAACTTAACATGTAGAGTCTGAATTCGTTGGCAGTCCAACATGAATCGAAATAAATATGCCATTGATTTTTAAAAAAATGATGTAATAACGAAAACATTTTATAACTAGAAAAAGGGTCAAATAGTTTTAGTTCATTTACAATCATTGTACTTCTTTCGCTTCGAGAAGCCCAAAAGCAGTGATTGAGCACGAGTGACTGGAGCAGTTAATTCGAGGTCGGAGTAAATAATGTTTCGTTAATTTTACTTTATATGGGTCAAAGTCATAAAGCATGAGGACTTTGGTGCATTCTCCAAAACACTTTTTAGGCTTAATTATCCCTCTAATTATTTTAAAATTAACCCACTTACATTTTGGTAGTATGAAATTAACTAGTACTGGGCATAAAAACCTATTCCGAAAACCCAAATCAGAATCGAACTGAAAAATCCAGTTTGGATAGGGTATGAGTAATATCAAATTAACCTACTGAGTCCGGTGAAGTTCTATCCATGAGTATCGGATAAAACCCGAACCCAAATCGATACTCATAAACCCGAAACTAAAGGCATTTATAAGTATTTAGGATTTTACATTTTTTGTTTTGTGATTTTGCTTTGTGTAACTTGGATTTGTTGTCACTATTATATATTCCATCCGTTTCAAAATATATGATGTTTTAGAAAAATTTGTTTGTTTCAATATACTCCATCCGTTTCAAAATATAAGATATTTTAGCTAATATCACGCAAATTAAGAAGTTGCTTTTATTTATTTTTAAATATCATTTACTACATAAAATAAAAACAATTTACCTAATTTTGAAAAAAACCATAAAATACTATTGGTAACACAAAATTCAATAAAGTAGAAAGTTACCTAGAAAGATGAAAAGATCTTATATTTTGAAACAAGAAATACACCTCAAAACATCTTATATTTTGAAACGGAGGGAGTATAAGATATATTCAAATTTCAATGCAACTTTTAATCATTTAATTGTAAAAGCACATGATCAAAATAACTTTTGTCAATTACAAGACAATATTTTAAATAAAATGTAATACTTTCTTTAACTTTTTATTAATTGTTTTTTCTAAAAATGATATGTTGTATTTTAAAATGTAAAGGTAAATTTTATTAAAGAGCATATTTTTACCTAAAACATATTATATTTTGAAACGGATGAAGTATTTTTCAGTCATTGAATATTAAATTTGCAGTTATATTATATGTTTTGTGAGTTTTGTATGTGTTTGTGTATGAAATTATATGTGTTTTCGGATAATTTAGGTATATTTTGGATTAATGAGTAGATTTCAAGGATATATTTTTTTGGGTATTTATAGGTTTTTAAATTTTAAACCCGAACTGATCCAAACTCGACAAGACCCAAACCGAAATTGAACCAAATATTTATAATTACTCTATTGGACAGTAAATACATAAACCTGATAAACCTAAACCCGATTGAATTTTAACTGAACCGGGACTCATTACCCATATGCACATGCCTAAAATTAACCATAAGTTCTAAATACAGGCGGCAAAATTAATGACAAAAAAAGCGTAATTTTCACGACATGTATGAATCCCCATTTATTGGTGTCCCTGTCTGAAACCAAAACGATAAACAGAAGATTAACCGACACGTAAGCAAAATTGACCGGCTATAACCGGTTTACATCCACCCTTTAAGTCCTTTTTATTTTGTTACCGTTCTTCCGTTTTTTTAAAACCTCCAATAGCTCTAGGCCTACTACTCTGTTCCATCTCTCTCTTTCTCTCCGATCCCATCTCATTCCTTATCTTTCCAATTTTACCCTCACATTTCCTTCGAGTTCTCCATTTCTACCAAACTTCTCAGATGTCTGTAGTCTCTAAGCTTCGTTCACCGGTTAAACCAATGGTTGTTGAGCCACGAGCTATCCTCTGTTCAACCGGGAACAGATTTAGAGTTTCCAAATCAGAGATTACAAAGAAGCCACAACAGCATCCACGAGTGACGAAATCTCCGGCGACTGAGAAGCCGGATTCTAATTACACAGCCTCGACAGATGATTCCTCTTCTTATTCTTCATCCTCGGAACGTTCGTCGGTGAAGACGACAAACTCTGGGAAAATCACTCCGTCGAAACGAAACAGAGTTACGAAGCTCAATAATGTCGTCTCCGTCGCCGCCGTTGAAGACATTTCTCCTAAAATCCTGGGACCGGTCAAGAGATGCCACTGGATCACACCTAATTCAGGTCTGTTTGTCTGACAACTTTTAATTTTCCCTCTTTGCCTCATTTAACTTTAATTTAAATTCACATTTTTTTCCTCTATTTATTTTGAGAAAATACTGTTTTTCTTTTCAACGCAGAATTTCGCGAATAACGAGGTCGTGTTCTTTTTTTTGTTTCCTTTTATTATTCTCAATTTTAAAATATGAAATAAAATAGTTTAAACCCAATGTAGAGACTTGTTGTCCTTGTCGCACATTTAATGAATCTGCAAAGACACTTGCCCATTTTCTTCGTTGTGTTGTTGTGTCCTCAAAAAATATCTCAATCGACTTCAGAATTGGGAAGCCATGTGAATTGGCTTTTTATGGTTCTCAAAATGTAAGATTCTTGAATTAACTGTAACTTATTGGTAACAATCAGTTTCATAGATGTCAACAACATATTAATTGCAACTTGCAAAAGCTAGGTCTTGTAGTTAACAAATAAAGACAAAAAATAATACTATTGTTGAAGATTGATGGATGGATATATAAGTTTTTTTCTGTTAATAATAATGATGGTGATTGATGAACAGACCCGATCTACGTCTTGTTCCACGACGAGGAATGGGGTGTTCCGGTTCGTGACGACAAGAAACTCTTTGAGCTACTTGTCTTCTCACAAGCATTGGCTGAGTTTAGCTGGCCTTCAATTCTTCACAAAAGAGACGACTTTAGGTAAATTTAGGCCAAGGAGAGAGAAACATTCTTGCTTTGTTCTGTGTTTTGGGTTGGTGTAATATCAGAATTTTCTGGTTTTCTTTTTGCAGGAAGCTTTTTGAAGAGTTTGATCCTTCAGCTATATCACAATTCACAGAGAAGAGGTTGATGTCTCTTAGAGTAAATAAGTGTCTCATTCTATCCGAACAGAAACTGCGAGCGATTGTAGAGAATGCGAAATTGGTTCTCAAGGTAAGGTACTCTGTGTTTTGTAAAGAAATTGTGAATATTGTGTGTTGTGTAAGCTTATTGAAACAGGTTTTGGTTGTAAACTGAAAATAGATCAAGCAAGAATTTGGATCATTCAGTAACTATTGTTGGAGATTTGTCAACCACAAGCCATTAAGAAATGGCTATCGCTATGGTCGTCAAGTACCGGTTAAGTCACCAAAGGCAGAGTACATTAGCAAAGATATGATGCAGAGAGGGTTCCGCTGCGTTGGTCCTACTGTTATTTATTCCTTCTTGCAGGCCTCTGGCATTGTGAATGATCATCTCACAGCTTGTTTTAGATACCAAGAATGCAATGTTGAGACTGTGAAAGGACCCAAGAGCCCTGCGACTGAGATCGAATTGGATCTGAACTCTCCATGACTTGTTTGGTCAGCAACAAGGATTGAATTATGAAGAAGATGATGACCAGAGTTTTCATTCATTATGATTAGTAGCATTTGTAGCTAGCTGTGTTCATTGGTTGTGCTTTTCTTCTAGCTAGCTTTGTCTAATTAGATACTTGATGATGATGTGTTAGTTTTTAACAAAAAAAAATTGATTGCAGGGAAATAAAGAATTTAACGTTTTGTAAAATCATATGCTCTTGATGCCAAGAGGCAAAATGGGCTTAAAGACACAAGATTGTTTCAAGCCACTATTTAATGTAACATTTGTAGGGAACAGAACCATACATCTTACGATAACTTATCTACAAATAATGCTTCTGAAACCAAATTCATGAATTGAACAACTCTAACACTCCAATGCTTCCATGGAGACGGCTTTGTGCAGAGCATATTTGGATAGAATGCGAAAGATCCAGATGCCTGGAAGAAGATGAAGAAACTCAAGAGGATTAGTTTCTCATGATCCGACTTTGCTGAATAGTTCATGTCAACCACGAGCCTTCCCATTTCCAAGTGTAAGCTCAAGATCCTCCATACCCACATCATGTATCCTCTCTCCTTCCCACGGCTTAACTTGGGCATTCTCGAATTTAAATTCAGAGCTTTGACCAATCTCTTGGAACGCAGCAGTATTTGAAGACATCTGCTGAGGCGCGGGTTTCACAAGATTAAAGGTAGGAGAAGTTGGCACCATAGAGGCAGAGAATGGCTGTTGTTGAGCAAACTTCTGAAAGCTTATCCAATGACCAGAATCAACAGTAGAAGAGTCAGACTCATCACATTCAGGTATAGTAGCCGGGGTATGAAACTGGCGATGCGTTGGACTAGCAGGTGCAGAAACCGCATAGAAAGGATAGTTAAAAGACGCCATGGATTGTTTAGCAATGGCCATGGATTGCTTAGCAATAGATTCCCAGTTAGGCAATGGTTTAGGATTCTTGGAAGTTGGAGATGAGACCGGTGGAGTGACAGGACAACTGTTTGAGATTCTGAGGGAAGGTAGAGAAGAAGGAATGCCACCATTTCTGAGGAAGGGGAAGAATGTGGAGGAGATATTTTTATTTGGCTCACCGCGAGAAGGACTTGGGAAAGATGAGGAAGATGGGCTGGCTTGGTAAGACGGAATGGGACTTTGAAAGGCCGATGAAAGAGGGCTCTGGTTCTGAGATAAGTAAGGAGAAACTTGAGATGAAGTCCCAGCTATTTCACCAGGTAGAAGAGGCTTGCATCCCTAATGCTCCAACAAAAATAACAAACAATAACCGATCAAACATCTACAATGTCACAATGTATCAATGGTAAGGAAAAGAAGAACAATGCAAAGACTTTGGATCAAGTATCATAGATAAAGATTAAGGCTTTAGCATACTAATAGCTCAAGAAGCAGACATAGTGAATTACGATTGTTAAAAGATTTGAATAATCAGAAAGTCCTAATAGGAAAGTTCTAAATCCGATTATAGCTTCTCAAAAGAACACATAACTCTAAAATTAGTAAGAAAAACTCTAAATTCAGTTGCAGCAATTAGATCCATATATAGACATGCTCGATAATCAAAAAAAAAGATTTCTTGCTTAGAAAAAAAAAAGCCAGCTTAATCAGATTCAAAACCCGATTAAACGCAATTGAAATCAACAAATTCAGATTAAGACAGATCAAGATACAAGCTCAGATCTGAAAAATAGAGAAAGTTTTGACCTTGCGATAAGTAGTACCATCTTCTTCAACAACCCAACCAGCTTCAGCACAAAGTGCCTTGAGCACCTCATTGTTATCACAATGCTTAGGCAGATTATAATCACCTTGAGCTCTAAGCCCAGTGTATATCTTCGCAGCTACAGCTCTTCTCCGTCTCTCCCTCCTTCGATTATTCTCTCTCTCCCTCCACGATGGCTTCCTCCTCGCTGCCGCCGCAGCAGCCACAGCTGCTGATGTCGACGTAGCTCCATCAGACGTCATCTTCACACAGAACACCAACCACCACCTCGAAAGTTCCGAGCTTTGATGGGTGGGTGAAGATTGTGTGAACGTAGACTGAAGAAGAAGAAGAATATGAATGAGGAGTGAGAAGTTAGTGCTCACGAGGAATACGCTTTTCCTTCGCTGGAATCGAAGAAGAATCTCTCTTTCTTACCAAAAATTAATTTTATTTTTTATTGGGTGGTGTGTTCAAGTACATGAGTTCACATTAAACATCAGTGTTACTTGTTCTATCCATCGTCCACGTGTACCAACATGGGATTATAAAGGGTGAGATTGGCTAAGGTGTACACTGTGATTGGATGTAGAGGATAAGAGCGCGTAGTAGCGTGTGTTAGTCGACGCAGTGTACGTTGTTGTGTTTTTTTTTTTTTATCTTTTTCTCTGTGTAAAATGACCAAATAATACAGAGGAGAGACATAGTGGGACCCGTTTTTTTAAGTGTGGGTCCTTTACTTGTGTGACTGGAAAACACACCATCTGATTGGTTTTATTTTTATATCTCATTAATTAAGATTAAACGAATTGGCTTTAAGAATTAGGAACCTATGAAGAAATCTTTTTTAACAATATCAAATTATTTAATCTGTGTTTTAACATAATGTTATATTCAAATCAAATTATCACTTTTTCTGCCATACAGATCTTACTTTGAAAGACGAATTGACCACTTTTGTCCTGATTAATTGTATCTAATTCATTCATTTACTTTGTGAACCTTCTTCGTACTTTACAAATGAGACAAATTAAAATTTTAGATCTGTCATATATAGTAATGGTATGTATTTTTAACTGTATCTAATTATATGTTGATTTTAAGCTTTAGTATCTAGTTTACTTCTAAAATGATGTTGAAATTTGCTAAATTGGATTAATTGATGGGTCCATTGTTATTTTAAATATCATTAACAAAAATGAGTTCATTGAACATAAAGAGGAAAAAGGAGTTTGACGGGTTTGTCCACACAGCTAGGTCGAACGGCATATGTGATAATATGATCTTCCAACGAACAAATTGAATATAGCTTAGAAGGTTTAATCTATTAATAATTAAGAGTAAAAATAGTACTATGAAACTGTGACTTTTGTCTTAAAATATCTACTTTTCTATGTCGTAAGTTTTTCTGCAATGGCAGGGAAGGAACAAAAAGAAAAAAAGCAGTATTAGGGTACAGTTGTTATGTCACAGTTCATTAATTCATTTATTTGTGAATTTTTTAAGATTATGACGTTATTTTATAAAAGAATGCAGAACCATGTAAATTGTCTTAAAGACAACTTCCGCGAGTTGGTAACACTTGGAGTGAATCAGAGGGTTCTATTAATGCCGTTGCCGGGGGATCGAACCCGGGTCACCCGCGTGACAGGCGGTAATACTTACCACTATACTACAACGACTCTGTTGATTGTAAATGAAAGTGTGATTATTATTATGAAGTCTTAAATAGTCAGTTGTATCCTAGACGACAAAATCACTTTATAGCCGTTAAGTACTACTTTCATTAGTATTTTAGTTTATTAAATAGATTTATTTATTTTTAGTAACGTATATGGATATCAGATAAAAATCTATTGAAATTAAAAACCTTAATAGCTACTCCCTATGTTTTATTATAAATATAGTTTAAGATTTTTACACACAAATTAAAAAAATAATGAAATTCTCTCTTGTATCCTCCATTAATACATTAAACAATTTTTTTTATTGGTTATTACATTAAATAATAAGATAAAAATATGAATTTATATTAAAGATTAAATTGAAAACACAAAACAACACTTATTATGAAACAATTTTTAAAATCTAATCAACATTTAAAATGAAACAGATGAAAGTACAAAATAGTAAAGTTAGAATAATACAAAAATTAATCGTCTTAGCGAGACAATTACTTCTATATTATATGGACTAACTGCTAAAAAGTTATTGGATAATAAAACACTTACAAATCTATGTGGATGAAGTCCTTATTTTCGATTATTTAGTGTATTGTAACACCAGTTGCATGAGAACAACATTTTTGGCTTTTAGGCCAAAGTATTGACTTTAAAACAAAAATGTTTTGCTTTTCTGATTACTTCCATGTTACCTTGCTAACTCTTTTTCTTTTTAACTTTCCAACAGTAAACAACACACACAATAATACTTAGTTTACCATCACACTTACAAATATGTTATGCCTTAAGAATCACTCCATAGAATTTCAGTTTTAGATAAACAAATTTGTATATGAACATTATACGATAAAGTATTTAATAGACTCGGGTGTGATTCTGATTCAAATTTAAATCCATGGGAGAGGAAATGAAAACAAATAAAGAACAGGGGTATAATCGTAATTCGACGAATGCATGGGCCCATAACGCCTGACTTTTTTCAAAAATACCAGTCAACCATTCAGATTCACGTCGATCGCGTGTATACATAATACAAAATTTACTAAGTGTGGCCCTCGTTTTACCTTTTTACTATTTAAACCCTGTAAAAGCATAAAAGTCGGATTCCATTACAAATTATTTCCTAAGATGTTTCCAAAGATTTAACCAAACGCATTCAATCCATTTTTAAGTTCGAATTTCGGTTTACAAAATCTAATGCATGTAAAATATCAATTTGATGCAGTTTGAATTATGTTGTTAGTGAACTATGCCATTGATTTAGGAAATTAACAAGAAAAATAAGCTGTTTAATCAATTTTGTGTTCGGTTTGGTTCTCTTACAATGATTTTCAATATAGCCGAAAAGAACTATTAGAGAGAAGTAAAAAAGTTAAAAATTTTGGTAAAAACAAAAAAAAAGTTTTGGTATCCATCCACCAAAAAAACCGCTCAATTTCCACAGTGCAAATGGTAGCAGTACGAAACACACGTGGCGATATATCATTGGTTACAATGGGAAGGCAGTCGCTATCGTCCCTTCTCTTTCCTCCTCTGTCTTCACTCTCTTCTCTCTCTCTCTCTCTTTCATACTACTATACTCTGCTTTTCCTCTTTCTCTCTTACTATTACTCTTACTCTGTCTTTCTTCCTCAGACACAAAATAAACCCTAATTTCTCTGCTCGATCCTTTTCTTATTTCCTACCTCAATCCTCATAAAATGCATGAACTTCCATTTCAGAGATCGTAAAGTTCGATTTGTTGGTTTCTGATAATAGAGAGAAAGAGAAACTTAAGGAGAAGTAAAATGCTGGAAGCTGCTGAGAACAACTCAAGCGTCCTCAATGGAGGTGGATTCTCTCAGCTACAAAGTTGCTTCGGCGATTGCAGTAGCGAGGAGGAATTGACGGTGTTGCCACGTCATACTAAAGTTGTCGTCACCGGAAACAACCGTACCAAATCTGTACTCGTCGGTCTTCAAGGCGTTGTTAAGAAAGCCGTCGGACTCGGTGGTTGGCATTGGCTGGTGAGCTAAATTTAGCTTCGATTTTTTCTTACCTGGTTTTGTCTAATTTCATCTTTATGTGTGTGTTTTCCCCCCTTTTTTTGCATCTGAAATTGTTGAAATGATTAACAAAAATGGAGATTTCTTTAGCTCGAATCATAAGCTCAATAATGCAGTAAATCAATGGTAGTGTCTGATGTTACTAAAATCAAGTGGATCGATTAACGCAGCAAAAGGAAAAAAAGAAAATACCAAAACACGATTGGATTGATTGTTCTAAAAAAAAAATACCAACTTTATTCTAAATTGCATCATAAAGATCTGCACTTTTTATATTTATTTAACTTTTTTTTTGTTTTTCCTCAATCAAATTTCTTGAGAATCCTTATCCCTTTTTCATCTTTGTGGGTTCAAGCTGGCTTTTAGATTTGTTTTACTTGTCACTAATTATGATACTTAATAATTTATTTAAGGTTTTTGTTCTTTCTTTTTCAAATGGGTCATTTTCATCCACTGCCGAATTTTTCTTCTTTGGTTTTTAAGTTTACTTTTATAGATGTTCTCCATTTCATTAGGCTGCCTAGTTTTATATTATAATTTACTCTCTTTGATCCTTTTTTTTTGTTCTTTTTTGATCATTACTCACTTCACCATTTCTCCAGCTTTACAATAAGATAATTATCTTATACGATTTCCTCATAGCCCAACGCATACATTGTTTACTAATATCGATATCGAACTTCCACCAGTTCTTGTCGCCCAGCATTCCCATTTCTCAAAAAGTCCTAGACTTTACTTGTTTACGGCGTGCAATTTTTATTAATCTAGTGCTTGTGTTTTTGATTTCCAGGTTTTGACTAATGGAATAGAAGTTAAGTTGCAGAGGAATGCGCTTAGTGTTATTGAAGCTCCTACAGGGAACGAAGTAGACGATGATATTGAAGTCGAACATACACAGTGGAATAATCCCTCTGATATGAGTAAGTTTGGTTCCTTGTCTCTGTCAATTACTTGCTCGGATTCTTCCAATTAATGTGGCATGTTAAGATCTTCTAGTGTGTGTTTGCAGCTTCTGAGGACACTTTGAAGCCTCATAAGTCGAAGCAGAGAGGACAGAGATCATCACGGTTGACTCAAAAGGCAATTTGCAGGGCCTTATCTTGTGACTCACATTCAAAAAATTCGAGTTTTACTCCTCGTGGGAACATGGTAAAGGCCTTGGGACTTCTTTTACTGGTAGGTTTTATATCTGAAATGTTTTGGATTACTGATTTGAGAATATTGTATTTACGCAGAAGGTTGATCTTACCAAATTGGATATGCCTGCACTACTGAGATATTGGCGACATTTTAACCTTGTGAGTTAAAAAAACCAATCTTTTTTCTACTCTCTTATGTTACCAGAGTTTTGACATTACATGATTTGATCTGTTTTTCTCTTTAAGGTGGATGCTCTTCCTAATCCATCAAAGGAACAACTAATTGATATTGTTCAGAGACACTTCATGTCTCAGGTAACATAAAGCTATGATATGTTTGTGAATTGGTATTCTGATTTTGATAATTCTGAGACATTTTCTCTGGTTTGCAGCAACTGGATGAGCTTCAGGTTATTGTGGGATTCGTCCAGGCTGTAACAAAAACGAAGAAGGCTTGCAAGTGGAAACCAAAAGATCCCAGAAACAATGATCTTTAACTGAATCAGCTGAATCTCCTTAACAGACTAACAGAATCTGCGCGGGTCTCATGTTTTAGCCATTCCGCGGCTTAAAAGTTTGAGTATAGCAAGTAGTTAGCTCTGTCTCTTTTGGATGAACACTAGTTGTTATTGCTCTCTCATGTAAGTAAAGTAAGTAAATCAAGAACCAATGATCTGAATCAAAGAAGCCCTCTAATCTCTAATTAAGCATCCATCTTTAGGTGATGCAAAATCAATATGTAGGTGATGCAAAATCAATACTTTGTAAAATATAAAAAGATACAAATCAAATCAACAATGCAAATGAGGTGAGTGTTCCAACTTAATACTTTAAATCATTTTCTTTAGATTCTTTTAAGTCATAATGTTTCCATACATAATAAGCAAAAGAAACGTAAGAACCCAAATCCAAACGGGAGCTCCGGTTTTACGAACGGCTAGGGCAGAAGGAGATCACATAGCTAGATCCGGTGCAAGTGAAGGTGCTCGTGGCGTCGTCGTAAGCGTAACTGTAAGCGCCAGGGCAAGCATTCTTAAACATCGCCGAGTAATGCGTCGGAGAACAAGTTTGCGGTGTCGCATGAGCACCAGTGCAGCAGAATTCCTCGGAATTAAACGCCGCGCAAGCGCTCTTACACGCCGCGATAATTCCGGTATTCGGATCAATAATCCTAAGCTCGTTAGGGCAAACTGCATTGACGTCAGCGACGCAGCCGGCGTAATGGCAATCACCGGAGCCTCCTTGTGGTTTAATTCCCATCTCGACATTGTAACCGTCGACGAGACTCACGTCGTAGAAATCCTTGCCGCCATCGCCTACGAGGGTGAATTCGGCCAGAGTGACTGGTGGAACTCCGCCGCCGATACATTTTAGGACTCCTCCGCAGTCTCCGGTGACGCAGTTACCGTGGCCGGAAGAGTCGAAGTTGCAGCCGGTACGAGCCCAGAACCGGCCTGACCATCCAGCGGGAGCAGTGAGCTGTACGGAAGCGCCTGGAGTCAAGGGAAATCCGCCGTCGCCGAGAGTGTTGCTGTTGCCGGAGAGAATTCCGGGCCAGACGGTGTAAGGACAACTGTTCTGTAAAGTGAAGACGGTGGAGGAAACAGCAATGCCGCCTGCAATTTTAAAACAAAACAAAAAAAACTGTTAAATCCAAAGAGAAACAAAACCAAATGTTTTAAGAAATAGTATTGAAATTATTCTCATTTAAAAAACAGATAAATCAGAGGAGAAACTAAAACAGCTTGTGTTTAGTGTTGTTACTTGTGATGAAGACGAAGAACAGAATGTGAATGCTGGAGAAATTCGCCATTTTTAATCGTTTTTGTGTGTGTGTGTGTGTTTATGTGCTGTGGATGATGATAATTGTGATGATGAATGTCAGTTACTCGCACCGATCCTCTATTTATACGTTAAGAAATTAAAAGGGCATAATAGTCTTTGCTCGTATTGTTAGCCCATCTTCTTTTGCTCTGTGAATTGTACTTGCGCGTTAATTTACTGCAATTTTTTACTTTTTATTTTTTAATTTGACGGTTGAAAGAAAATAGAATCGTGGGTCATTATTACGGATGCATGAATATTAAGTTAACAGTGATTGTGAAAGAGCATGGTGAGTCATTAATACGGATTTATGAATATTAATGTTATTTTTTATAACTTAAAAAAAAATTAAAACCTCAAAGAGACGTGAAGAGACCGCACGTGTAACCATTTCCACACGTCCGTAGTAGGTTCCGTTTATATCCCGCGCAAGTTGAAACTGTCTTCCATGATTCCAATCATTCCATCACTTATATTATTATTATTATTATTATTATTATTATTATCATTATTATTTTTTAAATCTTTTTTCTTTGAACTTTCTATGTTCATTCTATAGTCTCTGGTAGAATTTTGTTTTTTAATTGTAATTTTTTATGTATTTTTACCAGTAGCTTCACCGGAAACATGTTATGAGATCGGATTTTTAAAATACGAAAATTGATAATAAGTACGATTTATCATTTGTTTTGGTGTGAAAGCGTAAACAACTAAACATGTATATGAAATTTGGATATTCATGAATGTGCTCATAAATGGTACTGTGGGAGACTTTGAAAATTATGGGAGGAGAAGACTAAACTTTAGAGAGTTTAGACTTATCAAGTTCATAAATTTAACCAATTTTGTGTCGGAGAAAACAGTAATTGACTTTTAACTAAAACCTGCCGTGAAGATGGTGTTTCTTTGACCCTTTCATTAATGGATCAATGTTAAATTAACTAGAATTCTATTTAGTCTCTTAACTCAGATCCACTACAAAAAAAAAAAGAGTCCGAGTCTAACGTCAGTTTCATTGTCCACACGGTTTGAAAATAGCTGTAAGATTTATAAAACAAGAAGAGTTTATCGGTTTATGACAGTTAAAATGTATCTATCTATAATCTAATCACATGGTTTGGTTTTAGGTTTCTCAAGTATTTCCCAAAAATCTTATAAAAGATTCCCAAAAAAAAAGGGTAAAGAAAGTTCAAAGTTGATTCTAACAAAACTAAGATGATCTCATTAATTTGCACCTACTTAGAAGGAGATAAAAGGATATGTAAACAAACAAAATAATGTAAAGAAAACAGGAGATGCTATGCTCTACCTGAAAAGATGATCCAATCAAGCAGTTAAAGATCACATCCTTCTTTTTTCATTACAAAGAAAACGAAGGTAATATCCTTTTGGGACAAAGTGGGATCATATGCTTCTTCGAGCACCGACAAAGTTTTGTTCAGATGGAAACATCCTTAAGCGACAGATTCAGTAGTTAGAACACTTTTTCACAACAACAAGGGTTGAGATATGGCCTGATGTTATTTCTAACTCAATGCACACAAGAGCTTCACAGTTACAAAGTTCTGTTGCTCGATGACAGTTGGAAAGGAGAAATGCTAAAATGTTGTATTTGCATTTGGATGACACAAATATATATAGCTTGCCGCAACCAAAATGAGATTAAAACACTATTCAAATGAATATGTGAGTTTCAAGAGAAGATCATGGAATACAATTAATTACTATTGTTGGTTTGATGTGGTTTGAATCAAAGAAGTAACAATGAAAACGGCAGTCCAGAAATCTTTTCTGCCTGTAAATTATTATTCTTGGTTTTATTTATTTGTATGTAAATCAGCTGATGAGTGTGACAACTGAATACTAAAGTAAAAGTTTAAAAGTAGAAGAAGATGATTCATAGTCATCATATATCTTTCCTTATTCATCTTTCCGTACATAACAAGCAAAAGAAACGTGAGAGAGAAACCCGACACGAATCCAAACCGGAGATTCGGTTTTAAGGGCAGAAAGTGATGTCGTAGTTTGCTCCGGTACAAGTGAAGGTGCTGGTTTCGTCGTCATAAGCGTAGCTATAGGCGTCAGGACAAGCTCTCTTAAAAATCCTCGAGTAATCCGTCGGAGGACAAGTTTGCGGCGTCGAGTAAGCTCCGGTGCAGCAATACTCCGGCCTATTAAACGCCGCGCAGGCGCTCTTGCACGCCACGACATTGTTCTGTGGACCCATGACCTTAAGCTCGTTAGGGCAAGCCG
>VBRH01000509.1:22521-40648 GCA_014578085.1 Cardamine resedifolia | reverse complement strand
TTTTTTTTTTTTTTTTTTGTATCTGTTCTATTCGTTTCCTTTTGTTACCTTGTTTTGGTTTTGATCTCAAATCCTGCTCTACTATTTCCTCTTTCACCCGACAAATTGAAGCGTCACTGGTACAAATTCTTGCTGCTTTATCTTTGTTTTCTATTTAGGGATTTTCTATGGGAACTTAGTTTATTCTGCTTGATTAAAAATCAGAGAGTTTAATTTGTATGTGAAGGAGGTTGATGGTAGAATGAATCAAGGAGGAAACACTCAAGCTGTAGCTCCGTTGGATCCTAATTCCATTGAGGTATAATCTCTTGCGTGAATTGAATTTGGTGATTTTAGTTTTATGTAATGGTATTAGCCAATTGATCTTTTTTTCTTTGGGGAATGTGGTACATATGTTGATCTTACAGCAAGTTAGTTTAGACGAGTTTTGCATATAAGTATGTTTATGCAGCAGAAGAAATTAGATTTTGATTCTAGGTTAAGTATGCCAACTCTCAGATTATTTTTTGAGACAATCATTGTCCTCCGACTTTGCATTAATGCCTTGGAGCCTTATGGTTTTCGATTAACTACTTTTGCTACAACAAATTCTATTAAGTGTTAGGTTTCACTTAGTTTGCAGATATAATGTTTTGAGGTCATTTCAGATTCTGTGAGCATCTTAAGTTGTATGTATATATAGTCTTCATCTGAGATGAAATTTCTGTTTGTTGTTTGTCTATGTTTCTTTTCATTTTTTTAGATTTTATTTATTTCTTTCTTTCTTTATGCCAGTACTAATGCTTTTTCTTTGGTGCAGAATCGATATGGTGTTGATGGAAGCCAAGCGCATAAATATTCATATCAGTACTCAACTGGGTCTGACGGTGCCCCATGGACAGCGCATACTGTGGAAAATCAGGCTGTAGAGAATGGGAAGTATTCAAATTCAAACTATTACCATCCACAGCCCACAGGAAGTGTGCAAGAAATACCGAATACTGCATCCTTCGCTAGCTCATCCACGTCTGGAACTGCAAATGTCACACAAGATTATAGTGGATATACCACGCCATACCAGACCTCCTCTGACCCACACAACTATGGATATTCCAATTACTACAGTGGCTATCAACAGCAACCTAGCCAGTCATATCCTCAGCCTGTAGGGGCGTATCAAAACACAGGTGCTACTCAGCCTCTTTCCTCATTTCAGAATCCAGGATCTTATGCTGGGACTGCAAGTTATTCTGGAACTTACTACAATCCTGCTGATTATCAGACTGCTGGAGGTTACCAAAGTACAAACTATAACAACCAAACGGCTGCAAGTTACCCTAGCACAAATTACAGCAATCAGACTCCTGCTTTGAACCAGGGAAACTATACATCAAACCCTTATCAAAATTATACTCCTGACGCCTCTAACACTCATAGCTCCACTATTGCAAACACAGCACCTGTACATTATCAACAGAACTACCAACAGTGGTCAGAATATTACAGCCAAACAGAAGTCCCCTGTGCCCCGGGCACAGAAAAGTTGTCTGCCACAAGTGCATATAGTCAGAGCTTTCCAGCTCCTGGTGTTACTAGTGAAATGCCTGCTTCAAATGGTCAACCAGCCCCATCCTATGTCCAACCTTGGAGGCAGGAAACCGACTCATCCCAACCACCTTCACAGCAGGTTCAGATTTTACTTTCATGAGGGAGTAGAGCAAATTTGCGTCCTTATTTAAGTTTATAATACTTTCCTGTTTACTGCTTATTGATAAAATGTGTGTTATTCTCCTTGCAAAAGAACTAAGTTGGTAAAAGAGTGATAGTGACTAACCTGTTAGCTACCAAGCAATACTGCATAGAGTCAATTCTTGAATTTTCTTATGTGCAGACAGTTTAGACATGATCTCTGATTGCTTTCTTTTATGGGAGTCTTTTTATTGGAAATTATGCTTATAATGAAAACTTAGTATTCATTTTTCATCATTCTCTCAGCCTGGTGCAGCTGTTAGTACCTCTAATGATGCTTACTGGATGCATCAAACACCAAGTTTGCAAGTACCACAAAACCATTACCAGAGTCCTCTGGAGACGAAACCCTTATATGAGACCCCCTTTCAGGGTCATCAGAAAGCTACACATCCTCAAGAGATGAACTCCCAGTCTTCCTTTCACCAGGCACCGTTAGGCTATCGCCAGTCTACTCAGACATCACCATCAGTGGATCCGCAAAGGGTAAGCAAAGTACAGATTCCAACTAACCCTAGAATTGCTTCAAACTTGCCATCAGGTTTTACCAAAATGGATAAAGATAGTTCAGCAGCCGGTGCAGCCCAAACACCTGCATATGTTAGTGTTTCATTGCCAAAGCCGAAAGACCATACCACTGCTACGCCTGCTGTAAGATTCCTTTTTTCAATTCTTGTTACTTAGCAAGTAAAGTAGTTATTAGATGTAGGGCACTGTAAATTGGTGTGTTGACCAATTGTTTCTTTTTTATAATTGACATTGGAAGCAAATAATCCCTTTGCTTGTAGCCTGGACCTTTCCCGAAATCACTTCGTGGGTTTGTGGAGAGGGCTTTTGCACGCTGCAAAGATGAGAAAGAAAAGGCATCTTGCGGGGCTGCCCTGAAAGAGGTAAATGTTAATAGGAATTGTGGACGCTCAGTTGTTAGACTATTGTAGCATGATAAATGGTTATTTTTATTCAATCACTTTGCTTATCTTAATATTAATCCCATATTTGAATGAACTTCTTCAACTTGATCTTCCAAGTAGGTGTGTATGCTTAAGATGTTTTCATGCTTTTTCTGGAAGAAATCATTTTGCAGTTATTAGAATACCATGTTAATTTTTGGTTGCTTTGCATGCTGATACTTATTTTTGTATGTCTAGATCATCAGGAAAGCTAATGATGATGGTACTATTAATACTCGGGATTGGGATACTGAGCCTCTCTTAACTGTCCAGAACACAAATGTGACTAACGCTGAGTATGGCCCTTCTTTCCTCCCTCATCTCCTGCCTGCATGAAATATAACTTTTGTTTTTCTCTATTTACGTTTGGAACTTTGACTTCAAATATTTTGCTTCTAAGTTTTACTCTTGGCTGCAGGTCGAGCTCCACTCTTATTTCTTCGTTACAAAATAAGAGCCCAACAAGACGACCCAAAAGTAGATGGGAGCCATTACAGGAAGCAAAACCTTTTGTCAAACCAGCTTCAACTTTCAGCAGTGCTGTTAAATTTGGAGCTTGGAATCACCAAAATGAAAATAACAAAAAGGTTAACCAATCTCGTTCTTTATTATTTGTGAAGGGGTGCTGCTGCTGGTTATAATGTTTATACATTTATTAATATCTGGTCAAAGGAAATGAAAACAAAGCATTTATCTGTTGTTTAGAATGTCTATTGTAGTTGTTAGAATTCTGTTCTTACAGTCGACTGGTTCTGATAAGAAATTTTGCAGAGCTCTGAGAGTTTTCAAAAGGTGGATGCTGCCACTGGCTTCAAGCCCAGTTATTCTGGGCAAAATTCTGCAAAAAAAAGTTTCCAGCGGCCTGTCAAGCGACAGCGTTTTTCTGGTACTGCAGCTACTGCCATTGATGATGAAGCATCTAGTGATAGTGACAAGGATTTGACACCTTACTATTCCAGTGCAATGGCACTTGCTAGCTCTGCCGAGGAAAAGAAACGACGTGATAGTCGTTCCAAGCGTTTTGAAAAAGTTCAAGGGCACAGCCGAGGGAATGATCTTCCGAAACCTAAGAATGCAAATGTTGGAAATTTGCATTCTAGAAGAGCCACCGCCTTGAGACTTAGCAAAAATTTTGATGAAAGTGGCAGCAGGGCTGTAGAAGACATTGACTGGGATGCACTAACTGTTAAAGGAACTTGCCAGGAAATTGAAAAACGTTATCTCCGGCTGACTTCTGCGCCAGATCCTGCCACCGTAAATATCACTATCTTATACCTAGTAATCTTTTCGACACCCTGACTGATATTTTTGATTGACTTATTTTCAGGTAAGACCAGAGGATGTGCTGGAAAAGGCTCTGTTAATGGTTCAGGATTCTCAAAAGAATTATCTTTACAAATGTGATCAGTTAAAATCTATTCGCCAAGACCTCACAGTACAACGGATACACAATCATTTAACAGCTAAGGTATATTATTGAATTCCGAATGATGTTGAGTGTTCTTGCATATAGGATCCATTTCCTGGTGAAAAGGTTTATCCTAGTTACAAGACCGGTCACCAACTTAGCATGTTTGTGATGGTTCCATGTTCAATGTCTATTTCAGGTTTATGAAACACATGCTAGATTGGCTTTGGAGGCTGGGGATTTACCTGAGTATAATCAGGTGGGTACACTAGCACAGACTGTTCAAATTTTAGAATAGTAGTCATTCAAATTGTCTAGATCAAATTCGGTATTAAACACTTTTATCTTTAAAGAGTACCAACCAACCAATGCTAGAATTTTACTGGTGTCTCATTTTCAAATATTGAAAAAGCAACATGTCATGTAACCTCAGTTGTAAGTGAGTTTGGAAACAACTGGCAACTATTTTCTCACTATGAAATTCCTTGTTTAGCAAGTGGAAAAATGCAGGTCAAGTTGTGCCTCAGGTTCTAGAATCAATATAGTAAAACTTGGATGACAATTGTGATTAATGGCTGAGAAGATGCTATAGATAGCATGGTTAGAGTTGAATTGGAGAGAAGAGAAACTCGCAAACCAATGCAAACCAAAGCCACAATCCGTAGTAACATCTAACAAGTCATCAGAACTATGATACTGTTCCATCAAGTCTTGTAGAATACATCTGTTGTATATTCCTGAGGAGACTGTATAAATCTCAGTGTATTTGTAGTCTTGCTGAACTGTTTTTATCTTTTATTTTTTTGTTACAGTGCCTGTCACAGTTAAAAATTCTTTATGCGGAAGGTATAGAAGGATGCTCTTTGGAGTTTGCTGCATACAGTCTGCTCTATATTACCCTACACTCTAACAACAACCGAGAACTGCTATCATCTATGTCCAGGTTAGTACTTTTAACTTTCCATCTCTGGGCTCCGTTTAAGTATGACACTTGTCGAGAAACTTTTATAAATTAAAGTTTCGTGGATAGATCAGAACAACGTTTGCTACACAAATTCTGTGAATGAAAACTGGGAATAGTATAGGAATTATGAAGGCTCATTCCACCTGTCTGATAGTTGAGTTTTTGTAACATAGCTACCTACCAGTGCAAAGAGGGTATTCCTTTGAATAGGGTTTGTATGCATGAGATTGAGTAATTTTGTGATCTCTGAAGTACTTGTTTTGTTCTGTAGATTATCCGAAGAAGCTAAGAATGATGAAGCAGTTAGACATGCTCTTTCAGTTCGTGCAGCTGTCACATCAGGAAATTATGTTATGTTCTTCAGACTCTACAAGACTGCACCAAACATGAACAGTTACCTCATGGGTGGGGACATATCACATATGAGAAGCCTTTTGAGATGTTTTGACCAATTGAATGGTTAGATATGTAAGGATATAAGAAATTGTTTTCATGTTTTGTTTGCAGATCTCTATGTGGAGAAGATGCGTTATAAGGCTGTGACCTTTATGTCTCGGAGTTGTCGTCCTACAATCCCGGTTTCATACTTAGTCCAAGTGTTGGGATTCACTGGTGCTTCAAGCGAAGTTATGGATGAAAAGGAGACTGATGGTGGTATGGAGGAATGTTTGGAATGGCTAAAAAGCCATGGTGGTAGCCTTATTGCTGACAGTAATGGAGATATGCTTCTTGAGACCAAGGTAAGTCTTGTTCTGAATTTGTCATAAGCTTATAATGAGACTTGTAGTTAGTTCAATTTGATTTCTCAGCCATATCAATGTTGAGTTGCTTAGTTTCAAGCTACGGATGAAGACTGGTTTTGTGTTATTCCTTGTGCAGGCGTCATCAACGAGCCTTTTCATGCCAGAACCTGAAGATGCAGTTGCTCATGGAGATCGAAATCTAGACGTCAATGATTTTTTTACGCGTACAGTATGAAAAGAATTAATGTTTGTTGTAGTCTGATGGAAAACAAAAGCAATAATGCCGAAATGAAGTTCATCATATATTTTGATCTTAAGGAGACCAGTGAAGATAATTGCAAGGCTCTCTGTCGTCGTCATCATCATCTTCTGCCACACACACAAACTCAGGTATGACATTTAGGTTATAATACTTAAATAGTTGTTAGTAGGAATCATCCAAATGTGTTTGTAATTCGTTTTTCTTTTTTGTGAATATGGAAATCCTTATTCTTTCTAGAAACTTTGAGATACTTTCTCAAGAAAGGGAATCCACGGCACATACTTTTTTTATATATATGAAAAAGTAATTTTCATTAAACAGTTCAAGGAATTACAAACAGATAATACAAGTATGTTTTGATTTGGGTCTTTTAGCATTCTTTTCTCGCTTTTTCACCTCCTCTTGTTCTTGCTTCCAAGTAACAAACATAAGTAAAACAAAATCCTAAAAAAGAAGCCAAAAGCTACAGTGATCAGCAAGCAATTCCATTTGCTCAGCTGAACCACACCTTGCTGCTTCAGAATATCCGCACCAGTGGTCAAACACGTCGAGCTCGATATCGTCGTCCCGAGTGACCGGCTCACTGTATCGAGCAGCCTCAGCTTCATCACTTCCGGTAATTCCCCTAACGGCGTGTTGTCAAAAATCTGTACTCCTCTCACGAAACACTTAGTCGCATCAGAGAACTCATTCTGTAAAACCGCTTCGTATGGGTATTTCACCAGAGACATGTAATGAAACCAAATCCAGTAATCTGGTATTCGGTTTCTGTTGATGAAGAATCCACTGAACAACAAGAAGTAAGCTAAAAGAGCGACGACGATTGTGTAACCCAACATCACACTTGGAATCACACCTGATAGAAACGTGACGAAGGAGCTTCCTGACCAGAAAGAGGCTAATATGATCAAACAATAGAACATAAAGCCCATTGGGCCTCCGTCTAAGCCCACAGCCCAATACGTCGTCACTGCGAAAGCTACAGAGAGGAAGATGAGCGACGGGAAAGAGACGATGGCGTGCGAGAGAACGTAGGAGGATCTCCGGTAAGCGTTGTAAGCTGTTTCTCTCATGAAGATGTAACGTTCCTGGAGAAAAACTGGGAGTGCATCGGCGCAAGTGTAGAACATTGTTGACATAGCGAAGGCGAAGAATCCAAGCCGCTCTTGAACGCCTTTTGGTGAATTGTCTAATCGCCAGAAGACGGTGGCTAAGATTAATCCGGTGATAACCACAGAGGCGACTCTGATTCCGAATAGCTCTGGTTGTCTACGAGAGTTGAGCATTGATCGTTTTGAGAGAGTTTTGATTTCGATCCACATTGGATTCGCGAATGCAGGTACGGCTAAGGTTGTTGCGTTGGCGGTGTTTCCGCCATTAGCGACGGATTCTCCACCGGAGACTAGCTTTCCTCTGCTGATACTGGCGGCGATTGCTTCTTTTAGGGTTAGATTTGGGTACGGCGATGCAGGAGGAGTCAAAGGTGGTTGACGATTGTTCTGTTTCTTCATCTCTTGCCATTTTTGATTGAATTCAACTAATCCTCTTGTTCCTCCGGCGGATCCTTCAAGCTCACGGATGAGATCAAGCGCGAATTCCGTTCTGTTCTCATTCTCCGGAATCGGATTTCCAAACTCCGCGAAGAATCTCGGAAGACTCGCCGGAGATCCACTGTAAACAGTATGGCCACGCGACAAGAAGATTAAACGATCAAGCAAACTGAGAACTCGATGGCTCGGCTGATGAATCGACATAATTACAATACTGCCACTCTGAGCAATCCTCTTCAAAACTTTAACCACCATGAACGCACTCGTAGAGTCCAAACCAGAGGTAGGCTCATCGAGGAAGAGAAGAATCGGATCATGAATTATATCAATTCCGATCGAAACACGTCTTCTTTCACCACCGGAGATTCCACGGTGACCTTCATCACCGATAATCGTTTTAGCAGCGTTTCTGATACCTAATTGATCAATCAAAGCTTGAACACGAAGCTTCTTCTTAGATTTAGGTAAACTTCTCGGAAGACGAAAATCAGCAGCGAACATTAGTGTTTCTTCAACAGTAAGCATAGGAAAGAGAAGATCATCTTGCATCACATAAGCTGAGATCACTTTAAGCATCCGAGATTGAAGTGTTTCTCCGTTTAGCTTCACTGTTCCTTTCAAGCTTCCTTTAGCAATCCGATTCGCTAATGCATCGATCAGAGTTGATTTCCCTGATCCGCTAGCTCCAAGAACAGCCATGATCTCTCCATCTCGAGTCTCACCGGAGATGTTATTGAGAAGGGTTTTAGTTTTCGGCCTTCCGGTTTCAGCTATCTCTGGATCCTCTGTTCTCCGCCGCGGAAGGAGATTACGAAACTCTAGCTTCCGACGAACAGAGACATTGTAAGTGAGATTGTCGAAAGAGAGAACGAAAGGAACAGTACGCATGTAATCATCGTCTTGGTTTAAGGACTCGTGGACTGGAGTCTCATCTCCAATGGCCATTTTCCTGACGTCACTAACGTTCTTCAGAAGTTGCCCTAAAGTGGAATCGTGGGTGTTGAGCTCCATGGAGTAGAACGGCGGTGTATCATCATCATCGGCTGCTACAATACGAGCCATAGTTGCAGAAAATACAAATTCTTAAAGTGTGATACAAATTAACGGCCTTAAAACACACTCATAACTGTTTTAACGACTTTGATTTCTCTCTTTGTCTCTCTCTCTCGAATAAACAGAAGTGTTCTCTGTTCTATAGTTTATGTGATTTTTGTTGGATATGTCTCAATGTGTTATCTTATTTATATAGAAGCGAGGGTGCATGAAGAGACGTGTTTGTATGTGTGAAGAAACGAAGGCTTAATTGATGTGAGAATTTTTTTTTAAAGAAAGTCTATGTGAGTTGCATGGGAAAGGTATGTTAGGTTTATATTTTGACTGTTTGGATGTAAATGCGTTTTTGATTTATTGTTTATTTATTAGGGGAAGGTGAAGAATCGACCTATGAAAGCTAAAGTTCCCAAAAGTGGAAATTACCAAATACGTCTCTTTTTTTTGGGTAACGAGAAAATAAAAGAATCTGTGGGTACAGAACACGTGGCAAAATGGGTTTTATTGACTTTGGAAGGTAAATTAAATGGTGGTGTTTGTTGATCTAACATAGGCATGGGACGAGGACTTTCGTGTGTTTCCCATATTTGCCTCGATTTTATTCTTCTAGTTTTTCTATTTCCTATAATTTGAGGGAATGTTCAAATTCTATGTATAATGTAAAATTGATCACAAAAATTTCAATTATTTTCTCCGTGTCAAGAAAAGTTTTCAAGTTCACTACTATGATATATAGGTAACAGATACAATATGCTCCACACTAGTTGGAAGAATCTAAAATGAGCCTTTTTTTTGTAAATTTTGTTTTATGTAGTTGACGAAAAATTGCGTTAGGTAAATGCAATAACGAAAAGTAAAAACGACAAATTTGCTACTATGGTAGTCAAAGCTTGAAATAGATGATTGATGAAGTAGTTAAAAAGTGAAAATATTGTCTAAACAAAAAAGTCATGCAAAGTTGATGCCTACATGTAAATGGGTTGTACATGTGAAATAGGAGTAGTATAGAGTATATGATTCAAGGATCTAGGCATGTAGACTGATGTTTTTATATTGGTCCATTTCAAAGCCGGTCCAATCAAAATCAAAATCAAAACTTAAATCTATATTAAATGGCTACAAGGCAAGCTAGCTTACCTACTTCACTTGCCGAACTTAATTAAAAGCCTAACACAATGCCGGGAAAATCTTCAACACGCACATGCAAGGTTCGTTCGAGTCAAATGATCAAAAATAAACTAGTACTATAAGGTATGAGTTAACATGTAAATTTTTTTTAATATTCGAGTCAACAAACACCATAAACTCCGAATTAGGTCGTAAAAATTTTTACTCTCTAGCTGATTCTCGGATCAATGGACAATGCGCACTGACTAATCACGGGGTCCAGAGAACCATGTGAATGTTTTGGTAGCTAAATAGAAATAATAAAAGTTTCGCGTTTAAGAGGAATCGATCTCTGGCCTGAACCAGTAGAACAACTTTTCCTTAAGTTGAAATTACTAGACAAAAACCACGTGGTTTAACATGTAAAATTATGTTCTTCTCTATCATTGATACTCAAACTCGTGATTTTAAAAAATTTCTATTTTAGATGGTTAGCTAGTAGATCGGTTTATCTATTAATATTGGATAGTAAAGAAATTAACTTAATATTGGAGTAGTTGTTAATTTATTTTCTTAGCCGAAGCAGTTTATGAGTCGTGTTATATGACAAGAGATATGGGTAATATGGCATCCAAAAACTTATAGAGTAAGTAATATTTTTGTAATTTGGACACGCCTTACGCATGTCTGCGTTACGTTATGTGCACACATATGGTCATAGGCAACTGCAAGCATAACAATATCATAACAATAATTAAATGCAACCAGTTCCCGACGAACTAGTTAGTGAAAATTCGGTCTCAGCTATAAATATTGAGTGGTGTGCCATGTTCTATGTTTTTTTTCTATCTATGACTAGACCGGTTTAATTGGTGGATCTTTGGTTTATGATGTAATATTATTGTTTAATAAATTAATTTAAAAAAGCCACATATTCCATAATAGCTTTCAAAATAAGCTATTCGTTTGATGTCCTTGGAGATTTGTCACTTTCATGATTTATTCTTTTTGAACTGATGTCAGCTGTCTTCTTTCCAATATCTGCACTATCTCTCATCTCTATTTCTTAACTCGAAAATTAGGGGTTATTATTCAAAATCACCATAGAGAGAAGTTCAACCATTTCCGTTCCAAAATCTTTCGACAAACCTCTGTTGTTTTCGATTGACAACGCCACGATGGTGAAAACGAGGAGCTAGCAGAAGCGGAACTCGGATATGTTTTTGCATCTACTCCGGCTACAAAATTGAGGAGAGTTGATCAGATGAAAGACGAAGTTCGAATGCCTTCACTGTTGCCGGAGAAGACATCTAAAAGGCGTGTAAAAGGTCGATGTCGGAGAGGATCAACTTTTCTCAACAACTGGATGATGCGTCGTTCAAGGCGGGTTTTGGGCGGATCGGCGACTTCCAGTTAGAAATTGAGAGAAAGGGGGAAATTTCTCATGGTTCAATGCAAAAGGGCTGTCTTTGGGAAATTGAAGCACAGACCTCGAGTGGGCTCTTACCGTATAACCGTTGTAACACGATATTTGTAGATGAAGGTATGCATGGAGGTGATGTAAGAATGAAGCATCGCAGGCCGGCTAACCCACGAGATTTGTCCTGCTCACCCAGTAACAATAGGCAAAAAAAGAAAGGCGGCAACTTGCTACAATGTAAAAGAGCAGTGTTTCGACACCTAAACCCGCAGACGGGTGGTATAGAACGGTAATCTGCATTTTAATTTCTTGTAAAACTATCGGCCATGTCACATAGTTTATGCAATTGTTGCCTATAATTGGACGTAATTTGAATTTTCTCCTAAGTCGGATAAAGATAAATTCTTCAGGTATGAGTTCTTTTGAGCGTTTCTAGTCTAATTTTGAAATCTTGTTGTTGTTATTCCTGTTTTTATTTTTTTTCATGAATAAGATTGTCGTTTTGAATTCTGTGGATAATATTTTATCTTTCATATATGTACTTTGTTTGCATATTTGATTTGTGGTTTAAGTGCTGAGAAGTTTACTATATTTTCTGTGGGATTGTTGTACCATCTGTACTGAATGTAACTGATTAAATTTAATTCTTTTGCCTGCAAAAATTCTCAACTTATTTCTTTGAAAGTTTGATCCATAATAACTTTGTGATATGTGTATGTTGTTTACACTTTCCCATTGTTAAACATTTCTTCCCCACTGTTTTATGCATTTCTCTTTTCTTGATTGTTCTCTTGAATCTGTTACTTTGTTCTGTGATTCAAAATATGTTCCTACTAGTTCACCCATCTTTTGTAGCACATTGATACCAAACCTTTATGGGCAGAAGTTTTTACCTTTCTTCTCTTAGATCCATACTAACTCTACCCATGTGTTCTCTTTGTAGGCCAAATACAAGCTCAGGTTTCTGCTTCCTCACGTCAAGGTAACTTTACTTCATTTTTAATCTAATTTGTACAATCCTTTATAATGTCCACAAAACCTACTTGACACTACAACATAGAGTTGCATATCCTCTCTTGGCTATGGCAACTTCTACAGTGAGAGTTCTAGAAACAAACACATGATTCAAAGCTTCAAACATTTAAAGATTCAATGTTTTATATCCTGGAGGATGTCATAGAACTCTTATATAATATTTACTTATGGTGGATAAATGTGTGCTAAGAATTATCAGAAAATATCCATTGATTTATTGTGCACAAATTTCTATTATTTATGAACAAATACATATTCTGAATACTCTAGTGAAAATGTCTATGATTTATTATAGACAAAAGCATAGATAGTAAATGAAAAACAAAAACATAGGTAGTAAATGAAAAACAAAACGTTTGACATTTTGTTTGGACAAAATATTATGGTCTATGGATAAAAGTTTATTATATATTTTGTCCACGTATTTTTTCCCCCAAAATGTGACAAATGTTTTTTTAGATGTGTACCATAAATATGTTAGCTTTTCATTTCTTTATTTTATCTTTTATATTTTACGACATTTAATTTAAAAAAATTTATGGCTGATCGGCTGTATATTAATCGGTTTGAATTTCTCATTTAGCATTAATGGTTTATTTTTTTTCCTTTTATGGATGACCAACTGTACACTAATCGGTTTGGATTCCTTATTTATAATTTAGGGTTTAATTTATTTTTAATGTATTTTATAAACGATCGACTATACATGAATCGGTTTGTGTTCTTTATTTACAGTATATGGTTTAACTTTATTTTTTTTAATTTATTTTATGGAAGACCGACTGTACATTAATCGGTTTAGGTTTCTCATTTACAATTTAGGATTTAGTTTGTTTTTGTGTGTTTCTGAACAACCGACATTACATTAATCGGTTTGGGTTTCTCAATTACAATTTAGGGTTTATTTTTTTTATTTTATGAATGATCAATTGTATATCAATTGGTATGGGTTCCTCATTATCAATATAGGGTTTAGTTTAAAAAAAAAAATTATGGACGACCGATTATACATTAATCGATTTGAGTTCCTTATTTACATTTTAGGGTTTAGTTTCTGTTTGTGTTTTATGGACGACCGACTGTACATTAATCGGTTTAGGTTCTTTATTTATAATTTAAGGTTTAGTTTATTTTAATGTATTTTATAAACGATCGACTATACATGAATCGGTTTGTGTTCTTTATTTATAGTATATGGTTTAACTTTATTTTTCTAATTTATTTTATGGAAGACCGACTGTATATTAATGGGTTCCTCATTTACAATTTAGGGTTTAGTTTATTTTTGTGTGTTTATGAACGACTGATATTGCATTAATCGGTTTGGATTTCTCATTTACAATTTTAGGTTTAGTTTTTTTTTTTAATTATTTTATAGATGATCGATTGTATATTAATCGATTTAAGTTCTTTATTTACAATTTAAGGTTTAGTTTATGTGTGTGTGTTTGTGTTTTATGGACGACCGACTGTACATTAATCGGTTTGGATTCTTCATTTACAGTTTAGGAACTATACATTAATCTATTTTAGTTCTTCATTTATCATATAAGATTTAGTTTTTTTTTTTAATTTATTTGATGACCGATTGTACATTAATCGGTTTGGATTCTTTATTTACGATTTTAAATATTTTTCTACTCTATAATATTTCAATTTTTATAGATAAAATATTGATTGTTAATTTATTCACTATTCTATTTTTTTCTGTAGCAATATAAACTAATACATTTGATTTATATCTACTTTTCTAAACAAAGTTTTTAATTTGTATGTTTATCCACATAATTATTAATTTCTGAATATACATCATATTTATGTAAATTTATACTAATATACATCAATCTCATACTATATATTTTTAATCTCACATTGGGAAAATTAATGAGTTCAAAATTTTCCCACATACAACATCTTCTGCTGACGTCATACACGAGAAGTCAACACTTCTCCCGCCGAATACCTTGATTGTTTATTCATTTCAGCTGAGAAGTAAAAGAGTCATATACAGTGGAAAAGCAAAGCATTGTACAGCAGATGGCTTATTTCGAACCTCCTTTTTCAATTATGGTTGTTTCCTTAAATATCTCAATGTTTAATGCTGGTTTGAAGATATTTTTTTGGTTGATAATCTATTTTGTAAATCATGCTTCTTTAATTTTTTGTTGTCTACTTTCTAACTATAACACAATCTTTTTAAAAAAAAAATCTATGCCAAGTAGGTTTTTTTTTTGGATAAAGATATATACCACAATAGGTTGGTATGTCAATTTATATATGTATGGTTCGTTGTCATGCTCAAAATAAAATCATCTTAAAATGGATTATTTGTGGGCTGATGTCCCTCGAATTCCATTCATTATGTTTTTTGTTAGCTAATGTAGATAACTAGATATCTTAAATGACATATAATAATCCAGTTTCTACAGATTTTAAGATTACGTACTTTGGCAAAATTTTCATTTCAAAATTTAGTCATTACGACGAAAACATGTAGCACAAAGTATAATGAATGGCCGGTCAATACGAAGACTTCTATTTTTTTTATTTTATTTTTTTTGTGTTAAAGAAGATTCGTATTTATTGCGATGCATGTGGTGACTAAAGTCAAATATGTCACCAATTAGGAAGTAATTTTTATATTTGGGACTCTGAAGATACATTAATGGGAAAAGTCTTCTTAAATTAATAATGCTCAAGTACTTGTCCATGCACGACGGAACTTGGAGAAGATCCCTATGAATTCGATTTAAGATGTGTGACTCTTCGTAACGGTGCCATGTCTTTCTCTTCTCGGTTTTCATTTCACCCATACGTCACCCTGTCTATGGAATAAATTTATCCGTACTTTTAAACGAAAACAATTCTAATAGAGTAATTGAGTATGTATTTTGTCTCTGGTTCAGAAATATAATAGACATGATGAGATTTATGGAGAGTCTAGGGATCACATATTCTTAAGATGTCCTTATAGCTACGATATCTGGAGATGGTGTCTCCGAAAGCGTCAATCGTCCTTTCTAGGATTTGATACGTGGTCGGGATTTCTCACATGGCTCCACTCACCCGCAAGGGAAGATTCTATTGCTGCTCTTCGTTTGGTAGCAGCTCAGGCCATTGTTTATGCTATATGGCTGGAAAGAAACGCACGTATCTTTACAGGAATTGGCACTCCCACTGAAGGTCTCTTCAAAGCAATAGACTGGGGAATTAGAAACACTTGCTCAGCAAGAAGGCATTTTCCCCATTTCTATTTAGCGCTTCAACTGTGGTTTCGAGATTTATCTCGCGAATATTTATTTTTTTTATGCTTTTGTACCGGGTTGCTCATCCCGGAATTGTTGTCGGTTAAGGCACCTTTTTCTCTTCTGTGTAATTCAGTCCGCTAAAATTATAAAACAGAAATTTTATCAAAAAAATAGTAGACATGATGATTTTTAAGTGCAGTTTCTTTATATGTAAAATAAATTAGGAATCATAATACACTAACAATAAAAGATACGGTTTATCAGCGTTGTAAACTTGTAGTAATGGATTGTAGTTTAGTGACTTTAGAGGGAGTGGTAAGAGACTCGTATAGTCTCCCAAACAAAAAAAAAAAAATTAATAAGTAAATTATAAATTTTTAAAAGAATTTAAACTAATCAATTATGAACAAGTTGTATATAGGATTCTCATGAGTTTCTTTTTTGGATTCTTATTTTATTTATTTAATTAAACTGAATAATTAAAAAAGAAATTGAACCAATTATGTTTGACCATCTGTCAAATAAGTTTTTTGAGTTTCTCAAATAAGAAAGGGTTCTTAATCTCTCTCCTCTCTTTTTATTATTTTAATTTTTTAATATAAAGAAATTCACTACTTAGAACCCTTTGACTAGGGTATTATCAAAATCTCTCATTTCATAACTTTTTCTCCCTCTATCTCCTTTATAATTTTTCTTTTTATCATGGAAAACTCATTTTAGAGACTCTCATTGTACATACTCTTAATAGTACTAAAACATCAAATATCTAGCAAAGAAAAT
The DNA here is from genome assembly GCA_014578085.1 of Cardamine resedifolia. NCBI lineage: Eukaryota > Viridiplantae > Streptophyta > Magnoliopsida > Brassicales > Brassicaceae > Cardamine > Cardamine resedifolia. The sequence continues at coordinate 24,403 of VBRH01000509.1, read as the reverse complement.
ATGAAAGATTAATTTCAAGAGACTTTGATCAGGCATAATAAATGTAATTATAGACAATATAGCGAAACTTTTGAGATAAAATAACGTGCGATTGTTCTACTCTTATTGTGGAGTAAGAGAGTGTGATTTCACAATTTTGATTAGTAGTTTAATTATTTATCAGGCACAACAAATCAACATCATCCGAAAACGTTTTTGGAAAACTAATGGACATTTTCCAAAACTTCCTACCAAATAAATATTTGATGTCTCTTCTAAAATTTTCTCAAATAAAATATTGATTTCAAATGCATTTAATAAAAAAATGCATTTTTATTCGTAAAAATTCGTATTATTCGAATTCTAGACCGATTTGGTGCATAGCATGTGTAAGCATTAAATATGATAGGGAATGCTTACGTTTCCAATTTCGTTTCGACAATTCGGTGATTAAAATTTTGTTGACTTTGGGTAACTAACATCTAACTGCATTTCCCTTCTCGCCGCCACGATCAAAGGACGGGATGATTAAAGAGCGTAGCCGACTTTAAATTTATTGGACCACTTTCTTTTATTTTATTTTATATATCTGTAAAGTATTTTACTAATAATCTACTACTTACTATACAGTGTGTATATCTCTTGTTAATTAGATGCAAACTCAGTATATAATGGTTTTAACTTTCTATATCTAATGAAGTATTAGTAGAATTAAACTGTAGATCAAAATTCGTTTTGAAAAAGAAAGTCGCAGCATCTAAGTGTCTTAAATTTAAAACAGATAATTCTTTTTGTTTTTGTTTTTTTTCATATGTTTATACGTGTTTAATTTCAGCTTCATCTCATTTTCAGCCATGAAATACAATTTATCCGCAATCTTGTTACGAAACGTAACTCTTTTCTTTTCTTTTTTTTCAAAGTACCGATTGTATTGATTTTCTTTTCCTTTATTTTTTAATAAAAGGTTTGATTTTCTTTTCCTTTGCCTGTAAGGGACACCATTTTGAGTTATGTGAAATAATATCCGAAACGAACATCTATCCATTTTTTTCTTCTACTATTAGTATTTATGTATCTCATATGTCATATTTGAGTTACAGTTTTACATATTATTTGTTTGGTTTATTCTAGCTAGATCTAGATCCTGAAGAGTAACTCTATGTTAGATCATATTTGGTTTTCTGTCTCTAGTACCAGAGATTAGTGTTTAAGTCAGGTGGGCCAAATAAATATGTATACTAAATGATTCATATTACTCGATGGGCCAAATAACATTGTTTTCGATTTTATTTTGTAAAAAAATGATGATAAATTTGACTTACATCTCTTTTTCTTGGTCAATAGATCGTTGTCTAAAAGTATAAAACATATTTTTAAAAATATTATGTGGTAGTTACCCTCTGTTTCCAAGCATCTTAAATGATGATGGATCATATCAACTAATTTCCTTATTAAAAAATAAAAAAGATATTGTAATTTTTATAGGCCGAAGGCCCATAATCTCTTGGTAGAAAAAAAAAACTTCCAACTAATTTGGGCTATGTTTACACTTTGGCCCCTATTGATTAGACTTACTCACATTCCTCTGAATAACCGGGGAAGTAATATCCTGGTTAATTGAAATCATTCTATTTAATCTGCACGTCATGATCAACAGAAGAAGAAACAAAATGTCGCCAAGAAATTAACAAATTTTTGTATAAGGTTTGATACCCCAGAGGCAAAAAAAAGAAGGAGATTAGTTAATTAGAAGTAGGAAAAAAATTCTTGCCACTCAATTATCTTCTTTTTTTCTTTTCTTTAGTTGTTATGTCCTTTGATTTTATGAAGAATTGATGAATTTTAATTGATCTGATTATTATATATATATATATATATATATATTGTGTTAGAATCCAATATA
>VBRH01000509.1:0-10704 GCA_014578085.1 Cardamine resedifolia | reverse complement strand
TATATATATATATATATATTGATCTCATGGTTCTACTTCTAACATTAAAACATTTTTTTCAAGTTGATTTGCTACCTAATATATTATATTTTGAATTTAGAATATTTTATTACAGTCAAATATTGTAAGATATCATGAGATATTTTTGGGATAAGGTAAACTATATGAATGTCTATAGATGATCCCCAAATAAACTGTTTATTTTGGAATTATACTCAAGAGTATTTCCATTTTTATTTTGGATGACTTATAAGCAGTCAAAATATTCTTAGAATATCTCATATATTCAACTTTCTTAAATGAAAAATATACGTTTCCTAATTATGTAGATTTATATTAACCAGACTCTGTATCATTTTATTTTATATATATTATTACTACTAGTAGTCTAGTACTAAAAGAAAACGCATAAAATAAGGTTTTATGAACGCTTTGGAGGATTGGAAGTGGAAATCATTGCCGGTGAAGCCAATGGAGTTTCTAATATTATAAAGTTTATTGTTAGTAAAAAAAGTATATATGGACAAATTTTTTGAATTTTTTTTTTAATCTGAAACAAGTCTATTATATGTTTGAGACAAGAAAGCATTAAGTAGATATCACCATTTCAAATCTCACAAGAGAAATATTTCGGAGTTTCTTAAATTTTAGATCTTTAAGGTTTAAGCAATTTAATTAAGACATATACTCTACAGAGACCTATTCAAAGTTAAGTAGAGAGAACTGCTCAAAGTTTGTAACCTCAATATTTGAAATAATATAGATTTTGGTTGATTAAAAAACGTTTCAAGTTGCGTAAATAGTTTCAAATAGTAATATCTATTTATTGAAAAAGTACCAAACGCAAAGCATAGTCTTTACAAGTTTGAGTGATATTTGGAGAAAATCATATTACATGCTCTTCTCTTTGGCATGAAGAAATATATGAACCTAGATTCATAACCTCTTAATGGTATATAGGTCTAGGCATTCAGATATCAATTCATGTTCAGGTTCAAATTGGATACAGGAGTTTGGGAACCATGCGAACAGTTTAGAAAATTTTAGTTCGGTTTCGGTCTGTTTGGAAATTTGAATGGAAAATAGGTTCATGACAAAAATATTTTGAATTTGGTTCGGTTCGATTTTTTTTTCACCCAAACTACCCAAAACGACCCCAAATATTTGAATATTCGAATACCGGAAAAACTAAAATATTTGTTTAATTTTAATAATAATTTGGTTAACTTTTTACTAATAATACCAAAGACTTTTACATGAACTGAAAACGGTTTCCAAAAATCTGGTTTACCCGGTAGCTTAGATTTTGCGGGGATTCTTCCGTAAAACAACTCCTTCTTCTAGGACATTTCAGGTATTTTGGTATAACACTAATTAATATCTACATGTTTATAATTGTAATTTTGGATATATATAAGTTATTTCTAATACTCATTCGGTTCTCGATTTAATTCGGGTTTGATTTCTAATTTTTTAATATCTAGGATCTATTCGATTATTTATGTAAGTTTGGTTAGATTCGATACTTCCTAATTCAAGTCGGTCCAGTTCGGTTCTTCGGATCCACATATTTTTCCCAAGCCTACTTTTGTGTTGTCTCTAGTTGGCTTATTTTTGATCTTTCAAGTCCAAACTTATGTATGCTGACGTATCGAACATTCAATTCAATACTCGAATTGGTTTTCATTTTAAACTAATTAAATCAGGGTGATGTAGGAACATGGCTTTTTTTGTTGGCACTTACAACGTTTATAATAGTTAAACATGAATGTCCGCAGTGGATAGATGGGATTTGTTCTCTATGAATCTATTTTTTGGCAACATATTTAACCATTTAACCAAAAAACTTTGACTAACATGGGCCATGTTACATGGCGATTGGCAAAAGTACTCAAGCACTAGATCACTATAGTTGGTAAGTAGGTTTATTATTATTTTTACAGTCGAAAATTATGTTTTTTAGACAGAAAAATATAATTTATTAGTACAGTACTGTTCCAAATATTAACGAATGTCTACTTCGACATTTTGTTTGTTGAATGAGTGTTCTTTATCTGCGAAACCTCTAACATACCAAGTTGAATCTATATCCAAAGCATTCAAATTTAGACACATGTAGTACTTACACTAAGTAAGTGAAATATTGAAAGAAAACAAAAAAATCCCCAAGTCTAATTTGACGTTGATACCGAACATAAAAGGGAAAATCACATTTTTAACTTCGAATGTATAAGATGCTAGAACTTTAAATCTTGAAGTATTACATTAACACTTTAAACCTTCAAAAATATTTTTAATAATACTTTAAATTTTGAAACTACCTCCCGCGTTTTCTTCGACGTAAAATTCACTACAAAAAAATTAACGGAAAATTGATAGAATCTCTGATAGGATATTAATCAGACAGATTTTCGATAAATAGTTCCGTCGGTAATTCGTCGGACAATTTCCGACAGATTTTTGAGTAACTGTCAAAAATCTTTTGGAAAATATGTACGTTGATATGAAATTCGGACGTAAAATTCACTACCGGAAAGGTACAGGAAAACTACCATAATTTTCGACGAGATCTTAATCCAACGGATTATCGACAAAATAGTTCTGTCGGTAATCCGTAGGATAATTTCCGACGGATTTTCTAGTAACCGTCGGAAATTCGTTGAAAAATATGTACGTCGATATAGCCGTTTGAATTTTGAAAATTCCGACGAAATTATTTTGTAATGAATTTTATGGTGGAAAATATGCGAGAGGTAGTTTCAAAGTTTAGATATTAATAGTTTGAAAGTTTAAACTGATATTGTAATACATTCGAGGTTTAAAGTGATAGCAGCTGATACTTACAATATTAAAAATGATACTTTCCGAAAACATAAAACCTAGAACTCTATTTATGAACAAAACAAACGACGACGCTTCTTCCCTAATGTCACTATTGTTGACTCTTGACTTGATCAGATAGTTCTCAAATAATAAGTTTTTTATTCCCGTGATTAACAAACAAATAGTTTCACATAGACTTTTGTTAATCAAACCAGAAATATCTATCTCCCGTCCTTAAAAGCAAGTCTCCTCCTTTGTTCTTTATAATCTCGACGAACACATAAGTTACATATATAAAACTAAAGTAATATAATTATTTTGTGGAACATCCTACGCTCCAAATCATGGAGATCGATGGTAGAGAAAATCATCAACACGAAGAATCAACAGAGTGGTTTGTGAAGTATCTAAACCGCCAAGTTGATTGGTTAGAAAAAACAAGAGGAAATCTTATGGTTGCAGCAACGGTTATAGCTGCTATGAGCTTTCAAGTTATGGTTAATCCTCCTGGTGGTGTATGGCAGAGTGACAATTGTTCTTCCGGAAATCAAACCGTACCGGGTTGCAAGGGGATAGCCGGAACTGCGGTACTGGAGTATAAGAGTTCAAAGCGTTTAGCCTATCTTGGGATGGTTATTAGTTGTACAGTTTCGTTTTCTGCCTCTATGAGTCTCATTCTCCTCGTCATCAGCGGTATACGGCTAAGGTACATAAATTTGTATTTGCAACTTCATATATAACTTGAAAGCTCATAGCTTGTTTCTAGTTATCAACTTCATAATTTGTTTCTAGTCATGAATTCAAGACTTTATGAAAAAATATTATGAGGGAATTAAATTTACTTCTTTTGTTTAATTATGTAAATTGAGATTACGGTGTTGAGTCAAGATGGGCATTTCGGTACGAGTTCAGATTCGGTTTGGATTCATTTCGGTTTTAATAAAATTCTAACCGAACTCAACCACATGCAGTTTGGTTTAGTTTGTGTTCGGATCGGTTTATGTTCAGTTTGGTTTGTTTTGGTTTGGTTTTTTAATAAATTAAAAAATTAGTTATCTGATGATATAATTATTTATCTAGGAACCGACTGATAATGGTGATCTTGGTAACGTTTATGGTGGCGGCCGTTCTTTGTATATCGGCGGCGTTTTTCTTTTCCGTCGCATTGGTTCAATCCGATGATCAATTTATTCTTACTATACTAAAAATTTATGTGGGATTTTGGATTGTGTTTCCTGTTTTAATACTCCTAATCCAACTTGTTCGACTTATATGTTGGCTTATTTGTTTCGTATGTTGTTGTTGTCGTCCACGTCAACGACGGTCCCCTCAACGGTTGCTGCCTTTGGCTCCGTCTCCTGTTGGTTAATGAAGAGGTGCCTCAAACCCACGTTTGAAATGAAAATGGTGTCAGCAATGTGGTCACTAGAATAAAAGTCTCCCATCGTCATTTTAATATAAGGTTTATTAATCGTATGGGTTTGTATTTTTCTTTTGTTAAATTCGTATGGGTTTGTATTTTTCTTTTGTTAAATTTTGATTGGTTTGTATAGTTTACTACATTCATATAAATATAACCATGTTTTATGTACTCGTCATTCGTGGAATTTATGTGATTGTATAGATCAAAAGTATGTTATATTCCGTTTAGTAAATAGAAAGAAAAAATCATAAAGAACCCTCGAGGCCTAAATAGATTAGTTAGGACTTAGGGTATGAGGAATATCCCAAACGAGCAATGCACACAAGCTGGATCGACACAATTCCCCAGTTGCTCAAAATTGGGTTTTTTTTTTTTATGAAAGCCTTGTCACATGGCTTTCACGTGATAAAAAGCCAGCCTCTTATGTTCGTTGAATCTTCCCGCCTCTGCTCTGACAAATTTCTCTCTGAAGCAATAAAACCTTCGAGAACCAACAAAACGCAAGAATCTTGAGAATCGGCGTAGAAATGAAGATTGTAGCACTAAAAGTTTCTAAGAAAGATGATAATTTCATTGTGTAGAGGTAGCAAACCTTGACAGAATAAAAAGTAAGTCCAATTCCTTTTTTTTTTTTCAGTTTCTATGGTTATCTTCAATCAGATCGCATAGCCTTGTTGATGTGTTGGCTTCGTACATTGCAATAAACTAGAATTTAGTTGAATAAGCACACAGTGTTTGATATTTTCCTTAGACATTGTGTGTAGGATTAAATTATAGATTTCAATTCTGACTGATAAAACGTAAGAGATTCAACAAACAAGCAAAAGTTAGAACAATTCCAATAAATGGAAAAATTCTTTGTCAAACTTATCCTAAGCTTCACCAATATTAGTCCCCAACTATATTACATCTCTCTCTTGGAATGAGGATTCACATAACATCAATATTTGTGGTACTAAGTCTGGTAATAATTCTCAATGGACAGAGCAGTTTTGTGGCACGAGCCAATGATGAAAGCAAGGTACTCAATAAGTTCATACTTTTGGCCAGATAACATAAACAGAGACCAATACACTAACAAATTTGGTAATATAGTGTATTTAGGTGAGAAGTAGTGAAACAACCACATTTTTTTTTTCCATAAATAATTAAACATTTTACAAAGCAAGAACGTTTTACAGCTTAACTCAAGCTATAAGTTCTATAAACAGCAAAAACCACAACAACGACAACAATACAGTTTAACTCCAAAAACTGCAAAATAAAACCCGAATCTTAATCATCCCCTCCTCATTGCCTCGATTCCACGATCACACTTTATCTTTACCTGTATCGACAAAAGTGATGCATCAACATTTGGTAAACTAAACGCTGAGTGAGATTGATCCTCCCAACAACAGGTTACCAACAAGCACAAGCAAAACAAACAACCAACAATTAATAACACGAAGAACTAATTAAACACAATTAAACCTTCAACGATCAACTAGCAAGCGCCAGTTCGATCGATCTAGACCCAGATCGATCGATCTCGCTAAACACGCAGATCCAGATCGATCGATCTAGACCCAGATCGATCGATCTCGCTAAACACGCAGATCCAAATCGATCGATCTCGCTAAGCACGCCTAACCAGATCGATCGATCTAGACCCAGATCGATCGATCTCAATAAGCTTGGAGATCCAGATCGATCGATCTGGTCTTAGATCGATCGATCTCACTATGCGTGAGCATCCAAAATCAACAATCAACTTTGTGGTTCTCTAACCACCAAGCTTAGTAGAACATACTATAGCTTCCCAACAAGCAACCCTTCCAAAAACTAAACCAAGATTTCACCAATCCAAACAAGAATGAGAACCAATTACCCAAGCCCCCCCACATAAGCTTAAATAGCAACCCTTTGTCCTAACTCACCTTAAATAGGATGAATCTAGCTATAGATGGACTTCTCAAGCTCAAGAAGACCTCTACTCTCTTCCCTTAGCTAGAAAGAGGAAGAAGAAGAAGAAGAAGAAGAAGAAGAAGAAGAAGAAGAAGAAGAAGAAGAAGAAGAAGCAAGAAGAAGAAGAAGAAGAAGAAGAAGAAGAAGAAGAAGAAGAAGAAGAAGAAGAAGAAGAAGAAGAGAAGTCAACACAACTTCTTCTTTTCTTGAGAAACACCCCAAAACTTTTTAACCGGTTTATGACACCCCCCGGAACAAACCCGAATTAATTATTTCAAACCCAATAATTAATTCCCAAGATTTGTCCAAGATTCATAAACTCGAAAGAATCCCGGAATAATTAAATTAATTAATTTTCTAGAACACGGGTGTTACAATTCTCCCCCACTAACATAGATTCGCCCTCGAATCTTACGTTACCGTTCATCTCCAATGAACCCTAATCGTCGCAATGATTACTTAAGCCTTGTCCAACCCGGCCAACTCAACACACACACGAGGTCTACTACTAGCCTCCGAGGTTTTCCACTCAGTCTCTATGCTTATTACACCGCAGCATCATGTGTGCTTATTGCTCATACACAGATCGACTTAACACTCAAGACACCGCAGCATCTCCGAGTTCTGGCATCTGTCATACCCCGCAGGATATCCACCATACCTCACAAGGTATCAACCACACCACATCACTCAAGACACCACAGCATCTCCGAGTTCTGGGTATCTGCCGTAATATAACCTGTAAGAGTCTCGATATCCCATACCACTCAATTCTAGGCAATATATCATACGTCTAGGATATACTCCTTATGAATCCATAATATCACATATCCCTCTAGGCTATACACCTCCCGAGTCTGGGTACCATGTCACTCACACTCTCAAGACACACAGTCCTCTCAACGAGCAATAAATCACACATCTATAAGCACCTCGACTGAACTACCTCCCGTGATCGGTGTAAATCCTCGCAAGGCAACACCGACATCACTCATATTCCGCACCCGGAATATCTGCCTTGCATAGCCAATAACCAGGCTATGGTACCGCCCTTGCGCACCTCCCAGAGAAACTTGTCAAGACGACTACGACTAGGCTAGCACTACCACCCAATAATTCTCCGTAGTAGATCATCAATACAAGCGTAATAAAACAAATAAGTACCATACGCCTGCAATCTAACTCACCATATATAACCGCTAAGTGAATAACCCGGTCCCGTCACTTGACTCATTTTCCGAACAAGCTTAACTGAAAACACGCAACACTCACAACATCAATAAGAACATCCATCTTATTACTCTCCCGCATTAACGCTTTTTAACACCAAAACGTAATGCCAAACCATGACTCCCAAAGTCATCACAATAATAAGAAATACACATCTTATTATACAATCATAATGTAACATCGTTCTACACAACGAAAATACAAAATGAACACATAGCATACAGTTACAACCCAAAACTGGAACCGCTCGATGGAACTCAAGCCGCAGCTTGCTTCTGGAACCACTTTCGGAACCTCGTTTCCATCCTAGCCTCTAGCTCCCAAGTTTTCTCCTGCACCCCGTCACAGTCCCACAGAACTCACATCATCAGAATCTTCTTCCGACGAACTTCTTGACCCTCCGCTCGAGAACTTTCAAAGGTCTCGCCTCAACGGTCATATTGGGCTGGAGATATGATGGAATCTCAGCCAATACCTCGTCACCCCAATGCAAACATTGCTTAAGCATCGACACATGGAATACCTTATGAAATGGCTGCATAACTCGGGTAACTCCAACCGATACGCTACCGGTCCAACACGCTCTACAATCCAGAACGGCCCCATATACTTCGGACTCAACTTAGTCGCAGTAATGGACCTGTTCTGACCCCTCAGTAAAGCCATTTTGAGAGATACACACGATCTCCCAACTCAAACACAAGCTCTTTCCGCCTCTTATCTGCGTAACTCTTTTACCGATCCTGGGCCTCTTTCATGTTCAGCTTCAAAACCCGGATCTTCTCCATGGTTTCCTGAATAAAACTCGCACCCAAAGTGCTCCTCTCCCCCACTTGTGTCCAACACAAGGGGGTACGACATGGCCTCCCATACAGAGCCTCGTATGGAGGCCATCCCAATACTCGCCTGGTAGCTATTGTTATAAGCAAACTCTACCAAGCTCAGGTGATCCACCTAATGACCACCCCAATCGAGCACGCACATCCTCAACAAATCCTCCAGAGTCTGGATGGTCCTCTCGGACTGCCCATCTGTTTGAGGATGATACATCGTGCTCAATTTCACTTTCGTGCCCAACTCCGCCTGAAACGCCTTCCAGAACTCTGATGTGAATTTAGGATTCCGGTACGAGACAATGATCACCGGTACTCCATACAGTCTCATAATCTCCTACACGTACTTCCTAGCCTAAACCGCTGCCCCATCGGTCTTCTTAATGGCCATAAATCGCGCACACTTGGTCAAACGATCGATGATGACCCAAACCACTTGGAGAAACTGGTAAATCCACCACGAAATCCATTGTGATCATATCCCATTTCCACTCTGGAATAGGTAAGCTGTGCAACAAACCACTCGGGACCTGGTGCTCTGTCTTCACTAACTGGCACACATTGCACGTTGTAACCCAGTTAGCAACATCCTTTTTCATCCCGACACAATGATAATACCGCTTAAGATCCCGGTACATCTTAGTCGCTTCTAGATGAATCGAGAACATTCTCGAATAAGCCTCACTCAGGATCTCTCGCCGCAAATCCTCGTCCAAAGGTACGCATACCCTCCCACTAACAAGGATAGTGTCATTCACAGATACCTGATACTCAGAATCCGCCGCTCTCGAAGCCTTAACCAAGCCCTCATCTTTTTCCTGAGCCAACCGAACTCTACTCAAAAGATCCGCCTGGTTAGCTGCCTCTAAGCCCAAAGGTTTCTTAGATACAACACATAAACGCAATGTGTTAATCTCGCTCTCCAGAGACTCAACTTCGAGCTCCCGAGCCAAAGCCACCCGCTTCCGACTCAACACATCCACAACCAGATTCACCTTACCAGGATGGTAAGCTATCTCCAAATCATAATCGGCCACTAGCTCCATCCAACGCCTCTGCCTCAAATTTAACTCAAACTGAGTGAAAATATACTTCAGGCTCTTATGATCTGTGAACACCTGCACATTTCCTCCATAAAGATAAGATCTTCAAATATTTAAAGCGAAAACTACTGCAACCATCTCAAGGTCATGGATAGGGTAATTGCCCTCATGTTGCCGCAGCTGCTGCGAAGCATAGGCAATAACCTTCCCCCGCTGCATTAACACACAGCCAAGACTCACTCCCAACGCATCGGTGTACACCACGTAAGGCTCGCCCGGCTCAGGCAACGCCAATACTGGAGTACTGGTCAACATGACCTTTAGTTTCGTGAAACTCTCCTCACACTCCGAGGACCACACGAAAGGAACATCCTTTCCCATCAGCTTCGTCATAGACTTAGCCAGACTCGCGAAACCCTTAACGAACCGCCGATAATACTCTGTCAACCCAATAAAACTCCAAATCTTAGTAGCATTCCTCAGCCTCGGCCAAGTACAAATGGCCTGGATCTTCTCCGGATCCACCGACACTCCCTCCGCAGAGACAATGTGACCCAGAAAACTGATCTCTCGCTGACAGAAGCTACACTTGCTCAACTTAGCAAATAACTTCTGTTCACACAGCTTCGAAAGAACCACACGCAGATGCACATCATGCTCCTCCCGGCTCTTCGAATACACCAAGATATCATCGATGAAGATGATCACAAACTAATCCAGATACTCCTAAAAAATGTTGTTCATCAATCTAATAAATGCAGCCGGTGCATTTGTCAAACCAAATGGCATCACCACAAACTCATAGTGGCCATAACTGAAAGCCGTCTTCCGGATATCTACCTCATCGATGGGAATCTGATGATATCCCGACGCCAAGTCAATCTTTGAGAACCAAGTAGCCCCTCTCAACTGATCCAACAACTCATCAATCCGAGAAAGAGTATACAAGTTCTTCACTGTGACTCGGTTAAGTCCCCGGTAGTCAATACACAACTGAAAACTCTCATTCTTTTTCTTCATGAACAACACCTGTGCTCCCCATGGTGAATTACTCGGACGAATAAATCCCTTGCTCAGCAACTCCTCCAGCTGCTTCTTCAGCTCTGCCATCTCTGCTGGAGCCATCCTATAAGGAGCCCTGGATATCAGCGTCGTCCCTGGTTCCAACTCGATCGTAAAAGGATCCGACCTAGACGGTGGCAACCCTTGCAACGACTGAAACACATCCTGGAACTCTCGAACCACCCAAATATCCTGAACCTTAGCCTCTCCAACGACCTCCGACAAAGAAATGGTAGCCAAATACGCCTCGCCACCCCTCTCGATCATACGCTCATCCTGCATAACCGAGATCACGAGACTCTCGGAAGTCGGTCTCACACCCTGATACACCAACTTCCCTTTC
>VBRH01000508.1:108609-122216 GCA_014578085.1 Cardamine resedifolia | reverse complement strand
TAAAAAAAAAAAAAAACAAACAAACATGTGTGTGTATATGCGTTCTCCACTTCCTTATTAACCAAAGATTTAACTTAAAAACAAAATTTCAGAATGTTTTTTCACTTCTGTCCCCAAAAAGTCAAGACCATGCTCAAACGGGTTATTATGAAGAATAGTAGGAAGGAGCTGGGAGGAAAGGAAACGGTGCAGCAGAAGCATAAGCCACAGGAGGTTGAGCAACACGCTTCTTTCGCCTCTGAGTTTTTACTTCATTTGATGCGGAATTTGATAAACCGGCTTCATTGTCTTCTACCAGGTGTTGCTGGTTGTCATTAGAGACACGGTGAAGAAGAAGCCCAGACATGAAAACAGGAAGGAAGAGAAGACTGGCATGGAACATTCTCCTTGCTTTTTGCATGGTCCGGTCTCGGTAGAATGAAAATGCTGTTGCAGCAATTGCTAGTGTGAGAAGTGTTGACTCGATGCAAAACCAACTTGAGGTCAATCCCCCTGTCACAAAATTGCAAGGAACAGCAAAAAATCAGATACAGCACTGCAGTCTATAAACTACAAAAAAAAAAGATGAATCCACAAGACTCACAGTCATAGGCAATGAAACCGAGAGGGACCATGTAAAAGCAGTTCCTAAGAGCCACTGCTGCTATTCTCTTCCCTGACGGATCAAAGAGAGACAGCATCTTGTAGCTGAAAACAAGTTAATAAGATATAATATCAGAACTTGGGTATCGGTTCGCAAATGTTAATTTCTAAGCAGAAGGAACTCGGTGTCTAGCCACCACAAAGTAGCCTGCTGTGACACTTAAATACTTTTTTAGGCTGATCCTCTCTTCCATATTTCCATTATCTAGCACTATCTAGGACACTGAGATCATTCAATGGAAATGAACAATATGGTCTTACCCTCCAGCTGCATAATCATTGCGGCAGAGATGTGCAAGGGCCATAAAATGAGGGATCTGCCAAAAATAAAGAGCAGCTGGAAGTATCATCGAATTGAATGAAATCTGACCAGAAGCTGCAGCCCACCTGAAAACACACAAAATAGATAAGCACAAAACCATGGTTCCATTTTGAGGGGAAAAACCAGAAACAGCTAAAACAATTATGCTAAAACGTAGTCATAAACACTCAAACTCAGGAAAAAACATACATGAAGTAAATGGAATAAAGAGGAAAGAAGAGATAATTTACCCAAGCAAGGGTGGGATGGCACCGACAACAGCACCAACCCAAGTATTGATAGGGTGAAGTTGCTTCAAGGGAGTATAAACAAATGCATAAAGGACAAGATTGGCAGATGCAAGTCCAGCAGCCAACATATTAGTCTGCAATAACCTTGTCGTGGAAGCCATAAAAAATCAGATTCATAAACCGAGCGAGCCATAAAACATAAGAAATCACATAGAAACAAACATTCACCTTGCTAGCCAACAAACAAGCACCAGAAGCACCAGCAATAGTGGCCCACGCAACAGCATGTGGAACACTAATACGTCCTGAAGGCAATGGCCGTAACATAGTTCTCTTCATCTTAGAATCATTGCTTATCTCAAAAATCTGAAAAAAATCGAAAGCAAAATCAAACTAGATGAACACAACAAGGATTCCAAAATTCAAAAGCTTTTCAAGGAATGAAATTGGAACCTGATTCAAGGAATTAGCAGATGCAGCAATCATCATAGTACCAGCACAAGTGTAACAAAGCCCCGCAAAGTCAATTGCAGCATTTCCCATACCCAGAATATAACCAGTACCAGAAGTAGCAACCACGAGCATACTACAAAAATCAATCAAAATTGATGATTTTGAATCCAACCCTCAGGAGATTTCCATGAGAAATGAAAAGTAAACATTACCTAAGTCGAGCTTTAGAAAGCTCCCAATAACAACGAGCGTAGTGGTGCCCTAATCCAACCGCAGCTGTAACTCTAGACGAAATCTCACCGGTGGTAGCTGTGGCGGCGACAGTACTTGAGGCAAAAACTCGATTCGCATCGGATCTGTTTCCAGAAATCCCTAACTTAGCAGCTGATTCCGACGAAATTGGAGGCTGTGAGAAGCTGTTAACGGCACAAAGTTCGCGGGACCAAGGAATCAGTCTAGGGTTTGGTAACGAAGAAGAAGAAGAAGAAACAGAGATCCTCGAAGAGAAACGAGACACAACAGATCTTCGCCACATCGTACGAAGTTAACGTTCGGTTAGTTCGAATCTCTTACGCGTTGAAGGAAATCGAGAGACACTCCTTCATTATCAAACTGATTTTATTGCTTTCAGATATCGGAACCACCGTGACTCTTCTTCTCTCTTTTACAGGAAATGAAAATTATATATATGGATTTTTGTTTTAGGGTCAGCCGGATATTATCAGAGAATTAAGGGGTGCTTGTATAAATAAATCAAAATATCATCGTTGACCATGGTTCTTCTTTGACGGAAGTCGTCGCAAATTAAAAATTTAATAGTGAAAACTACTCTATTGGCTGGGCTTAGGCCCATTGCTAAAACGACGTCGGTCTGCAAAATGCCTGTTGGAAGTCATGAAATTTGAATTCGGAATATGATAAGACATTCGATTTGATTTGTAACATCTTTTAAAAAAAAAAGAATTTGAAAAGAGTTACATTGATAGAGATTTCACAAAACAATGTTGCAGATAAAAGAAACCACAGTTCCAGTAACATGTAGAAGAAGATAGCCGGAGAAACAACAACAAAGCCTTATAACTTTGCCGGAAAAAAAACTGTAATAATCTTATCAAAACTGGCGGGAATCGATTCACAACTGACCCATTAACAGAATCTTCAAGGAGAAAGAAGAAGAAGATGTTCATCATTGTTCATCGATGAGAGAGTTCAACATCTGTCTGAATTTAGGAATCTCGTTTGCATCCACGGCCATTACTAATCCCATCAGCTGATAATTCTTCATCTGAGAGATCACCAATAAAACCAAACATCACAAATCAGACACAATTGACTTCAAATCCTATCGATGTGTATAAGCAGGAAGAGATTAACTTACCTCTTTGGAAGTAACGAGCTGCGAGCGCATAGGATATGTGAAGGACCAAGAGCTAAGCTGCAAATCACATTTTTTCAACAAAAATGTTCAGAGAATAGTTTTTTTCTTTTCTCATGGGTAGTCCGAGAAAATATTTGTGATATTAAGTTACCTCGAGAAATAGTTCATCTTCAGGCTTAAGAAATATTGTTTCCTCAATGTCTTCTTCACCATGTCGAGGTTTTCTCTGCTTAGGATTCTTCAGCTATATAATCAAGAATACATATCACTCTGTTAAAACACGAAAGCTGAAAATAAATAAATAAAGAAATCTTACGGTTTGACAAATTACCTTGTAAATCTTGGTGACTAGAAGATATGACTTGAAGCGGAATGACCTTCGAAGCTCTTCTGAAGGCTATAAACAGAATAACTTAAAACTGTTATATTCGTATTGCTTACAAGAAGTTACCTAAAAGTTTATTTAAAAGATCAAACCTCGTCTTCAGTGGCCCATGAGACTTCATCAAACAATCCATCATACAGTGGTGGAAGAAGTTGAGGAGGAAGATTCATCACTCTTTGAGATACTAATAAACCAACATCTTGTGCCTTTTTCTCTAAGAGCATTTCTAGATTGTTCGCTATATTCTTTTCAGAACAAACTTTACGAAGAAACTCTTTTAACTCTCTAAAGCACTTATTGTCCTGAACAAAATGCGAATTTTAGGATTAGAATTACTTCAACAAGCCTAGCAACCAAAATCACCAAGCTCCATGTAAGATTACATCACACAGAGCGCATATTCAAGTGACTTGCCTTATATCTTGCCATGTTAAGAGCAGTGACAACAGCAAATACTGCCTCGTCCTCATCATCAGCTACTTTCACAACCGTTCCTACAGTTGTTTGTTCCAATATCAAATCAACAAAACTACTCAAATCCCACTCCTTGTCATCAAGATAGCTTTGTAGGAGAATTTTAACGCCGTGAAAGTCTGTAGGTTTAGGATCAAAGAACTCAAAGTCTGCTTGGACACCTTCCTTCAAAGATCACGCATTGAAAAAAAGATAAATTACTGAGCTTTTCATCTACAAAATCAACAAAAGAGTTAATTAATCCCTTACCTGAGAGTCTTCTTCATCAGAGGAGTCAGAAACTTGTTCGTTTTTCTCCTTTTTAGATAAATTAGGGATCTTTTGATCTACAAAAAAATAGAATGATACATCAATAAAATGGTTGTGAATAGAAAAGTCTCAATCAATTTAAGGTTTTACTCACCAAAAGATATGTCTTCAGAACATTGACAGTCTTTAGGATGAGGCAATTCACGCCTAGCTGTTGAAGCAAAGGCAAGTGACCGCATAAACGGTGAAAATGCTAAAGGCTGATTCTTTGCCAATCTTCTTCCTGATGGTCTTCGAGGCATCTATTTCAATTCACAGCTAAAAATTTTTTAGACTAATTCACTAAAACCTATGACAACACACACATAAGCTCTACGAATTCAGCTCAATGAGCTATTAAGGCCCTTAATTGAGTTTTCGTAATCAAAAACTAGAAAAATAAAAGCTTACCGATTCCACAGCGAGAAGAAGCTAAACCCTTCTGAGACACGAAGACTGATCAAACAAGAAGAAACCCAGAAACCCAAAACCTCTATGTCTCTGTTCAACTTCAACCTATGAGAGCGTGAAGAAGGCAAACGACGTCGCTTGCAAGATTAAACCCTAGTTTAAACGACGTCGTTTATAATATGAAGCCAAACAAAAAAAGTAATGTTAAGCGACGTCGTTATAGTGTCTTTATAAGCATAATGATGAAAGTTACTATTATGTCCATCTTTTTGACTCATTGGATATGAATTTTAATTTTTTTATACGCAAATTGGGCCAGACAGAATTACACGGTTATAAAACAGTGAGTCCAAATCGGAAAGACCACCGGAAAGAAGATCGGACCTAAGGTAGTTCACCGGAAGCACAGATTTTTAGTTATGTAAAGGTGTGAAACTATAGTATCTGATCAAACAAAAATGAATACTAAAGATTTGGAAGACATGATTAACTGTTGTTTAATTTATGGTAGAAATACAACTCTGTAATAGTATATAATTACAGCACAAATCAATCGAATCAAAGAATACCTTATCCTCACTATTCTACTTCCCCACGTATATCGTAAAACATGTAAAAATAACCTCAGTCGAAACAAAATAACGAATATACATATTTACTCGAAAAGATTTAAAAAATGATCAGACCAAAACGAACTAAAAGAATATCGCAACGAACCACCATGACTCGTCTTCCTCACTAAACCTTCGGTGATCGGGAAACAAACGGTGTCTTCTTCATTTCTTGATTCTGAATCTTCCGATCAACCAACAATGTGAAATTACCAAAATTTCCTTCAAGCCTTAAGCATCCGACTGTTGTTGTTGTCTATCTGAGCACATACACTCTGGAACAGGATGTTTTGTAACATCTTTACCAGCTTTGCTCGTTCTCAATTCCGGCTGTCCTAAAGATTCTCGATGAAGATCTTTCACAATCCTGTTAAAATCTGATTCAGGAAGCGATGAATTCATGAAATAAGGAAGCATCTGTCTCTTATTAGGAGTGATATATTTCTTGTGACCAGCGTAAGCTCGTTGCCCTTGTAACGCATGTCCCATGTTTCCACCGTGAGAGGGTATGAAAACATCGCTCTTTTCGCAGACAATGTAGTCTATCGCAGCCATAACCGAAGCTTTCTTGGCAAATGGTTCGAGCTCACCGGGTAAAGCAAGATCATGCTTGTTGTAGAACTGAGGGAATTCTTTGGTTAATGGCTCCAAAACCTCTTTTCCTCCTAGAGGCTCTCCTCCTGCCCAATAGATTCTCGCATCCTTTGGAGCTTCTAAAGCTTTAAGCAGCCTGTGGAATCACAATATAATGTTAATACTTCTCAAAACCAAAAAACCTGAATGACTAACCATAACCAAAAATATTTGCGGATTTGGTTTGTAATTATACCTTGTGACTTCTAGAGCGGTTAAAGGGCATAGACCAGCGAGTTTTCTCTGATGATAAGTCATGTTTGATCTACCGGTAAGAAGCTCAGGGTGACGTTCTCTTTCGCTATTGACTATTTCATCGTACTCAGCAGTTAAACCGGGGAGACAACCAGTTCTAACCCAAACATCTTTCTCCATTCTTAGATGAAGTGAGAGATATTGTCCTTGGTTACGCATTCTTGAAGCTAATTTGTTACCAAGTTCAAGAATCCTCGGAGAAAATCTCAGCGCTTGGAAAGCCACCTTGCATCGGAGTTTCTGAAGATCAGAAGGAAGGTCTTTAGAGAGTCTTGAATCGAGTCCACGGAGAAGTAAAACTCTTTCTCTGTTTATCTGCAAAAACAGAGGAAAAGAAAACACTATTAGCTCAATCTAGTCAAATAGACACATCAAAACTGTATTTGTTTGTAAGAAGAAACTTAAACTTACTCGCTTGAGATAATGAGCACGAATCCATTGAGGAGAAGCGTAAAGTGGAGTCCTTTTCTCTTCAACAGGTCTAGTCATTACATGTGTAGAAGGCAAAGACGAAACTATATGGACATCATCAGCTAAAACATTCTTGAAATGCTCCAAATCAAATATATCCGCGAATTCACTAAATTGCAACAAACAAACAAAGAAACAAAAAGAACACAATTAGATCAAACAATGTCACATTTTTATTACTTTATCTATAAGAAATATCGGAGTTTAGATTAAATAAAATACCTTTCGTCTCCCCAAATGACATTAACCTGCAAAACAGGAACAACTAAAGAAGCACCAAGGATCCTAGCGATAACAACAGCATCAACAATCTGATTCCGCTGCTGATTCATCCCACCAGAGACAACAACAAGCAGATATTTCCATCTGTTCTTCAAAATCGAATTGCTATCTTTTCTATACTGACTTGTAAATCCCAAACACGGCTTAAATCCTAACCCATCAGGCTGTTTCCAGAAATCACCTTCCGTTAACAAAGTCTCGTTTTTTCCACCGTCTAATTGAATAATCTCATTCGAATTCGAATACCCAGAAGACAAATTCGATTCCATGTCGTTCTTTGGGGGGAAACCAAGATGTGATTGAGCTTGGTGTTCTCCGTCGAAGCTTGATGATGTTGTTGTTGAGCAAGGGTAACGAGAGAAAGGAAGAGAGATTGGGTCAACGTTGAATCCGAGTTTCAACATACCAAAGAGTGAGACGAGGAAGAGGGTAAAGAACCAGATTCTAGGGTTTCTGTAGGAGAAGCTGAATCTGTTGGTGCTTCTTGATGATTTCTTGGGGGAAACAAGAAGAGATTGTAAAGAAGAAGAAGATAAAGAGTTTATAATCTGAGATGGGACTGAGATGTATGAAACTTTCTTCTTGCTACTGTTACTGTTTTTAGATAACGCCATTTTCAGATCAACCCAAGAAAGAAAGAATGAAAACAGAAAAAAAGACGAGTCTTTGAAGAAATCTTGTGATTTGGGGTTATGGGTTTTTGAGAATTTGCAATGTTCGTTGTCACAGCTTCGGCGATGAATGAGGGAGAGACAAAAAGGAACGTGTGAGAGAGAAAGTGAAGAAGAGATGGGCGGCGGGAACGCGAAGTCTGATCAAAGTCTGCAACGCGTTCTTAAAGGAAGAGAGAAGAGTAGACCACATGGCAGATTTTGAATTTGTTGCTGTTTTTAGTTTAATTAATTAAATTAAATAAGTTGTTTTGACTGTAAGTTCTCTCTTAACTTAAGTTGTTAACAAAAAAGAAAACTTTTTATGCGTTTTTTTTTTTAATGTTATGAATAAGTCATTGGAAGTTTATGGTGGGTCCATCAAATTCTAAAATTCATATGAATAATTGAGCCTGTCCCGGATTATTTCAACTAATGTTTATTAATTTATCAAAATCTTTGAAAACAAAAAAAAAATCATATGTGTTTTATACGTGTTTAACAAGTATTTACGAGATCACAAATGGGAAATGATGATCTTTGAAAAAAATCTGTTTTTTTTTAACGTCGGAAAAAAAAAATCTGTTAATTAAACTTTTTTTAGTTTTTCTAAGCTTATTTTGTTCAGACGAATAAGATGACAAATCATATTTTATTTTATGCTTGAATTTTTAGATTACCTAAAAATATTGAAACTGACACACACATACACACAATATGTATGATATATTAGCCAATTACAAAAAAAAAATTGAAATTTTACTTTTCTACAAATCTAGGTTAAATTTATAAATGCAATTAATTACTAATAAATAAAGCTTCTAATTTAATCGGATTACTTGTTCAATAATTGTAATATGAGTTAATAATTGTGAAATGGGATAATAAGAAAAAGGAGAACCCCAAACACTTTTCATTCCGATATATAAATTTTTGAAAATATGTCCGAAAGAGACCAATTTGTTGATGTCAAATTTAAAATTATCGAACCATAATTACGAATAAAACACAAAATTGTGAATATCCTTTGCGTACACCAACAACGATGACAGTGTCTTGTTGTGATACGGCCAGCTGTTTACTTGCATCATTAGAATAACCAAAATAAATAAAGTTCACACACGACAGACAGCCTGTGAACACACTTCTCCTCCTAATAAGCCTATACCGAAACAATTATCATTCTAATTATTTAAATTTATTTTAAAGAAACAAACTTTCTTTTGGCTCCACGAATATACCCTAACGAACATGATTGTTTATATTATATAATTATTTTTTAATGAAATTTGGATATAATATACTATATTTTGGTCAACAAGTTATTATCTACAAGTGAGTTATATATTTTCTCTTAAGAATAAGATCGAAATTTTCTTCACCTTAAGATGGAGTATTGGGCGTGGAAGAAAAAATAGAATTATTATGACATCTTACGAATAAAGTAAGCTAACCGCTAAGGCACATGTTATTAAGGTAAATTCTTAGAGGTGACATTTTTTTTTGTTTTTTTGTGTTGAATTACTTTACAAGTTATATCCAACTTTTTGATCCAAGTGGATGCCAGCTGGAATCCACTTGACAAATCGGTATTCTCTTCCACGTCAGACGTATTATCATCTGCCACGTGTCTAACGATGCCTCTCGGCTCTTGCATTCTCGAGACGAGCAGTCGATTTATGGGAAATATTAAAAGTATGAGTTTTCACTGTCCAATATTCTGATTCACAAAAACGTGGAGATTGATGATAAACTCCTCTTTATTTGACTATAATATTCGATAAAAATACAGTATATCATTATGCTATTAGTTTATATACTAAGTAAAAAGTTGCATTTGTACCGATTGTTTCACAAACTCAATTATTCTTTACATCCTTAAGTCTTAAAAAGTGTGACAGTCTTTAGAAAAAAAAAACGAGTCAGAGTTAGTTTTTTTAAGATTCGAAATTAGCAACTTGTACACGTCATATCATGTATAAGTTTGAAGAGTTCAAGACTAAAATAGTATTATATATTTCGTGTGGACTTGAATATTCTTGTTTGAAAACGAAATTTAATTAATTAGATATATAAAATGGGGCTATTATGGTTTGGCCTTGCTAGATCTGCCTGTCCAGTGTCTGACTATTTATTTAATTATCTATAAATATTGAAAATTTAAATATATTTTCTTCACTGCTGAAGAATTAATTAAGAATATACAATACAGTAATATATAGCCAATACACAATTTGAGACGCTGACCAAATAATGACAATTAATTTTTTTCTGTACAATAATGGGAATAATAAGATGATACGTACCGAATTAGACCATAGTGGATGGAGTCATGGAGATTGGAGATATAGGAAATTATCTATTTCATATGTGGTGGTAATAATGTAGTCTCAAGTATAGTAGTACAACCGTACGACGAATTATAGTTGATATTTGCCATTTTATAAATCCGAAATTTTTCTAAAAATATCTACGTAAAATATCCATTAAAAATTTTTATTATATATGAATTATATTTCAATTATAAAAGCATCTTTATGAAAAATCTAATACATTAAATTTCAACAAAACTATTAAATTTCAACAAAACTATAATAAGTAAATATGCAATTACAAGCTTAAGTAAATAAGGTGCCAAACAAAAAAAAAGGTGCGATTACAATATTTTTAGATATAGTTCAAATTATTATTGACATCAATTAAACATGGGACACAAATATACAAAAATCTAATGCTCTTCAAAAATGCTTATACTATTTTCTGGAAACAGTATGTAATATGCAATCTTGAACTTGGATTACGACACACCAACAACATTACTCGTTACCACACTATATAGATGCCTTTTGAATCTGATTGTGAAAATCAGATGCTCGAAGTTTGATCTTTGATGATCATTATATGTGCATAATTATATTCAATCTGATTGCTTAGTCTATCGATGATATGTCTGAAGTGGGTTTGCCGTTTGTATAAGACGTAACTTTTAATCAGATCAGTACATATATATTTCATGATCAATTGGTTAGACTTTCAGATATAAGAACTTCAGGTGTATATATATATTGAAAATAGAACAACTAGCAATAGATAGGAGTATTAATTTTGGTTTAGCACTTTCGTTGTGATGTGAGAGAGGTAGACAAATTATGAGTCCAAGTTTCTTCGTCCTTATCCAAATGACATTATTCGAAGTTGATGAAAAAAATAAAATTAAACGTATTCTGATAATTACGAATTTTTAATATTCGTTGGATTTTTTAGGAACCATAAAATTATTGGAGTTTTAGAATGTCATCACGTTGCACCACTTCCTCAATTTACAACAATATGCGAATCTTACCGTAAGATTAGAAACCATACTAAATGGTGATATTATTTGTTTAATCTTTGATTTCATGTGCTATTAGCTAGATCTGCTGCCCTCATGTTCCCCTTTTACCGTTATTGCATTCAATAAATATACACAGATAAATTAATTTTATTTTATTTCTGTGAATTTAAACCGCTGCTTAATTACCGTTGCATTTCCTGAGATTCTACTAATCCCGAGCCCCATAGAATTTATTTATCGGGCAGAATAATATATCCTCGAAGTATTTATGAATGAAATTATTCTTAATCAATGTTATAGAGAACAAAATATTTAAAGATAATTTAAACATGTATAAGAACTAGTTCAATAATTTAAATATTTTAGTATCCCTTTTTTGACGGCAGCGAAGTTGGACCTACGTGCATCAAAATATACGAAAACATTATGCCATATTATATGTAATTTAGCTGGAATAGATTATCTTATGGAATAATCAATGTCCATTAGTTCCACGTCATTTTCTTAGCCAATTGTAGATTATATCCGGACATGTTATTCATACGTGTACACACATACGCATATATATATGCACCAAAATGAATTTCAGTCCAAAATTGTTCGGTTATATCTTCCATATCTTAAAATGTTGACCGAAACAAAAATAAATTGATCAACATTTAAAATATTTGTTTTATCAAAAAAAAAAATTGAAAATATTTGTGAATTCTTTTGATCAAGAATACGTTTTATAAAAATACTGGATTTAAACAAAAATTAAAAGGAAACTAAATTAACCACATTCAGTTATAAGATGATTATGATTTAATTTTAATTTATTACATTGAAAATTTGTGATCTATTAATTATATATCTTTGAAAAATGGGTAGTTTATTTTTTTATTTGTGATTTAGATAATTTTTGAGATTTATGTAGTTTTTGGATAGTTCTTATGAGAAAAATAGAGAAATTTTTTTGAAAACTACTCAAAACAAATCTAAATGGGCAAAAACTACCTAATAGCAAATTAAAACTATCTTTCCGATTTCGTCTAAAAATGATATATAAAAAAAAGTTACAGAAATAGGCTGACAAAAACAGTAACCGAACGAATGTTGATTTAACTTAGCTGCGGATAACCATTTTTGTATTATTAAACTTGACATAACGTTTAGCATAAATTGTAGTTTTACATAATATTGTATGATTGGAAGTCTTTATCGAGATGGCCGCAGACGGGATCATTAAAATCATATATTTGAAACTACAACATAAATATATATATATTTCTGTGTTTTCTAGTTTTTTTAGTTTTGGTTATAGGCGTGTAAAAATTATTAAAATAAATAATATTAAATTTTAATAATCAAATAAAAACTTACAAAATTTCATAATACCAACAAAAATGCTGATAAAATACACCTAGGTCTATTGCATAAAAATAAACTAAAAATAGAAATGGATTTTTTTAAGGCCAAATCTTGTGGAAAAATCTTCCAAAAAATAGGGTTTTAGTAAACAATTTTTTTTAAAAAAGATATCAGACTTTAATAGCAAATAATTACAGAAAAAAAGAAAAAAAAATTACTTCAAAATCTCCAAAAAAATTCCTATAAGTTAGATTTTGGATTCTTTTCACAAATGTTGAAAATCCATCAAAACCTAGATTTCCAATTTTTTAGAGAATCTATTTTTTCTAAAATCATGAATGACAATAAATTAAGTTTTTGAAAAATCTAAAACCAAAAACCACTCTAAAATCTATTGTCATTCATGGCCTTAGTAAATATTCTTGTAATATAAACAAAATAGGGTTTTTAGGTTTTATGGTAGTTTTTAAGTTCTTATTGGATAATAGAGTAGTTTTAAGTTTTTATTTGGAAAATGAGTAGTTTTAGACTAGTTTTATTAAAAAAATAGGGAAATTTTTTTTAAAACTTCCATAATACACAAACTACCTTACAAAATACTTTATTCTTAAATAGAAACATAAAAACTATCATATTTTCAAATTTCCACAAACAAAATTCATCAAACTAGTGCTGTATATCATGTCTGATGACTAGCTAAGCTAGTACAAAGTCGCTGTCTCAACAACATAATTGTATACCGGTTACCGAAAAATCCAGAGGTTTATTTATCACTTAACTATATAAAATAGAGTACTCGAGACTCTAATCATTCAAATATAAGGACGAAGATATCTTAATCATAATAATTATTTCATTAATTCCTATAATCAATCGTCATTTGTAACAACTTCAATTAGCTTAACTACTCCAACAATCCTTTTTTTTTTCTACTACGGTCCTTAGTGAATATACTTTTGTTATTGGCTTGGTGACAGTATTAGATGTACTTCGCATATGATTTAAATCTTATATAAGTTATAAGCGACCATTCAATCATCTAATCCGCTTGCATACATAAATAAGAAATATTTCAGAATAACTGTGTATGTTTTAAGGTAATTAATTAACCTACTTTAATACAATAGGATTTAAAATATATGTTGATGATGAAAAATAAAGATTATCAAAGATGTAAAGAGATGATACTAGTTGGTACATCAACTCATTTGGTTTTTTTGGTCAACGGTACATTAACTTAGTTAGGAATTTGGCAAACAATTAATTGGGTTTAATTTCAATTTAAGTATAGGTAGGATTATTGATTTCCGTTGGCTTGATGCGTTGAGGCAATTACGATGGAACATATCGATGACAACAAGGAGTTGAACTACCATTCAGACTTTAGTTTGATGGTTAAACCTCTAATTAAGACTTTCTTGATAGAACAACCATATCC
>VBRH01000508.1:73460-90663 GCA_014578085.1 Cardamine resedifolia | reverse complement strand
TTTTTTTTTTTTTTTTTGTCAATCCTGTTATAGATAGTATTCAACTATTCATACAAAGGAAAAAGGACCCTACAGGTCAATATATATCAGTTTCATGGGACCCAACCAATCAATGGAATGGATTCAGAATTTTAAACTTAAAATTTCCACTAATAAGTTACGAAAAAGCACAAATAGTTTAGTTCCGTAAATTACCATTCATGCAAAAATTAAACAATACTCTTAAATTAATATTACTTTTTAGTTTCTGCGCCTAATGATGTTCTTATCATTAGAAACAACATATTTCAATTTTTATGAAATAATGATGTCGTAGAGTCTTCGTTTTACTGTTGTGTTGATTCTAAATTTGTACCTTAATGTATATTATTTGTTTATTGTTAAGTCAACATTTTTTTAGGATTGTGGCATAAGGAGGGTCGTCGTTGACTTGGAATCGTTCATAAGAAGCGACTCAAGAGAAATCGAAGGTATTTTGGTAATTTAAGTATAAATGCGTGACCGGTGTAAGTTGGATTTCGTTGTGTGGTTGTTGTACACGAGCGGGACCCACTTGACAAATTAGAAGCAGTCTTGATGACGTGGCGGCATATGGGTCAACTTTGGCGTCGATTTTAATTAAATAGAGAAAAATCACAAAACAGCTCAAACGAAAGACTTGTCTTTTGTAATATTAAATTAAATACTTATCACTGATTAGAGAACTATAGCAACCGGCTTAGTTTTGTATAATTCTTCTACAAAATATTAGATAGGTTCAGTATTAATGATAATAAATATATTTTCTTTAAATTATAAAATCATAATTTTCTGTAAAAAACCTGAAATAACGGATGTATGTAGTACGTACCCTTTTGTTTACGACAAGTATGCATTAACATAATAAATTTTACTTGTCGCTGTGATAATTTTCTTGTGGAGAAAAATAAAATAAAATTATTAATAAATACGATGGCGCCTGCATTAACTGCGTGATGTGATGAAACCGTCAAGATCTGTTGGATATTTTTTCGGGGAATTTTGATAGATGAGTAGTTGTTAAATTTTAATTGGTAGATTATATAGTTTTAAGTTTTAATTTGAAAATTGGGTAGTTTTTAAAAAAACTTTTCTATTTTAAAAAAAATTACCCATTTCCTAAATTAAAATTTAAAACTACATAATCTATCAATAAAAATTTAAAAGGTAATTAAAAAAAAAAAACCCTATTTTTTCTTTGGTAGTTTGATACAGAAGTGGCCAAGTGGGTGTGGGTGACTAACTCCAAGTTAAATTCTTCTCCGCGTTGTTGTCACCCAACGACCCGAAAACCCAATGTTTAACCCATTTAGCTCAATTCGGATCTCAAAACCTCAAAACCGAGTGCTAGAAACTTTAAACCACGGCCCAATAGGTTTTGAATAATTAATTATTGATTGCCACTAAAAAAACAAAAACAAATCTATATAAATAGTATCCGCCTCCCAGTCTAACTTTAAGCAGTCTTCGATAAACACTGATAAAAATTCACATGTTTATTTTATTTTGAGGAATATTTAATAAAGTTAAAACTGAAGATGTTAATACTAGTAAGTATGATTTGGTAGTCTATTAAATAGGAGGACAAGTTGGATAGAAAATGATGGTACCAAAGAGCAGAACTCTTGAGATATCGTTTAAAGTCCATCTTGAAAATCAACGTAGACTAATCCGAATCTATATTTGTAACCATGTGTCCACTCGAAATCATCCATTAATGGCCACATATAATATCCTCTCACATCTGCACCTTGCCTGTTGAAACATTCCCAACAAATAAAAAAAAAAAACCAATCATCAACATTGTTAAACTATGACAGAACTTTGCATTTTTTAAATTGTTTGTTAATGAACTTATTTGTTGTTGTAGGTTGGAGCAGTGACAATGTTTGCTCGAGGCGGACCTAGGTGTAGGAAAACCTGGTGGTGTTGCAAGTTGGTGCTGCAGTTGGCTGCAACGTTTGGCACTGTGACCCTGTACACCGCATATCTGGCATTTCCCCAAGTAAGGTCTTGGCGTCCAGTTTTTGTTTCCCTTATGCTGAGTGTTTGAGTTCCAGTTTGGGTGGTTACCTTGATGAGACTGTGGGCGAGGCGTGGTGTGATAATATTGGCTGTAACTGGAGCATGGGCTGAGCGAGTGACAGAGAGAAGTTTGGCCTCGTGATTTAGCAGCTTCTCATGAAGCTCCGGGAATGTAGGTGGTTTGTCTCTGCCCTCGATCTGATCAACAATTTTCTTGTAATCATCAGGTAACCCTTCTAGAACACACTCAATTTGATCTTCTGATACCATATAAGAATAAAATGAATCGTGTATCTTATTCATTCACAAGAGACCCTTTATATACAGAGCTTTGTACAATACATTTAGGAAGAGAATATTACTCCATTATTGGAAATCATAATTACAGGGACTTGATGAGATTAACTTAATATGTGATTCGTAATTATAGGAATGTGATTACAGAAGAATATTCTTGCCTTACAATAAACATGGATTTGATGTCCATGGGTTATTAAAGTTTTTGACTTCATTTTTTCCAGATTAAGAGAAACAAAAAAGGAGCGGTAAGTAAGATCTAGAGGAAAGTTTTATAACTGGATCAAAGATATTTAGTGGTCCATTATAATTATATAACTGCTTTATATATATACATATATATTCTTATCCCTTGAGAAACCCCAAATTTGTGTTTGGTGATGTGGTTAATTTCTGATTATTTGAGCAATCATTACCACATACGCTAATTAATTCATGTCGACTATTTTGCAGTAATTCAAATTTGGTAATAGCCTGCGGTTTGAAAATGCGAGACCCTCAAGACATAGAAAATGCAGCAATGTTTGAGACATGAGATTAACAAAACGATACAACTAAATTTCTTTAGGTATATTTACAAGTTTTACCTAATAGGGAATATATAATTAAGTTCTAGACATGTGAAACTTGATTTACTGAAAATCTTGTTACGCTTCCCTTGGTCTTGTTACACTCGGAATTACACTACCACTGGGTCTTGAGGAATTATATAATTAAGAACTAATTGATCCTTGATAATCTACAACTACCAATATATATATATATATTTTATTATGAGTCATCACACAAATACTAAAACCCAACCAAATGTGTTCTGTTTCGGGTGATTGAATTTTGTTTCTAAGCAAGGAAAAAGCGATGACTTTGAATGATTAGATTTTGAAGTTATAGCACATGCAAGATTTGAAGTTACCCTTTCAACAAAACAAAAAAAAAAAAGAAAACAAAGATTTGAAGTCAGCGCTGTTGACCATTCGTCCGACAGAGGTTTGAAGAAAATCAAATCAAGTCGATTAAATTTTTGAACGGTTCTAATAAAAGTTAGAAAGGTTATGGACTCATTAGGTCAAGAGTGTCAGGTGGCTGGAATCGGTATTACATTTCGACGCAGTATAATTGCACACATGTGTGCAATTCATGCACTCGAAATGTCAACACGGAATTCGAAATGGCTCTCAGTCCAAAATTTTGCTATGGAAATGTCATACGTATTTTATTGACCAAGGATGAATTTCAAATTTGTAAATAGTTTTCATTAGCTTTTTCGGATTCTCGTGTCAAACTTCTTTTGATCTAAAAACTCAATTTCCAATGACCACAAAAAAAAGAAAAAAAAAATTCAATTTCGAATGAGTTCGAATTCCCTTAAAATTATTATACATATATAATAAAGAATATCTACATACATATTTCTCAAAGAATAAAGATTCAATTTGTTGCTTCTCTAATTTTTCCAAAGAACTTAGATCATATGTAGTGTATACCACCATTTCTTGATGCTCTTAAACAGATTCAACAGTGTCAGGTGTTCTGACCTCTCGAGGAAATGTTTGAACCACTTGGCAGAATCTTTAGCATATCTTTTTAAATCGTCTGAATAGTCAACATAATAAAGACCGAACCTCATCGAGTATCCATGTTCCCATTCAAAGTTATCCAACAACGACCATGCGAAATAGCCTCTGACGTCACACCCATCTTCACTGCATTTGTGTTTATATCCACATTAATATCAATTATCACAGAAGATTATTGGTCATTAGTTAATCAAAATTTTGGTATATATAATGAAATTTCCTTACGTGATAGCTTTATGAATTTCTTGAAGATGTTTTTCGTGGTATTCTATTCTCTCTGAGTCCTTTAATATGTGTTCACGTGGAATTGTCCCAACATCGTAGTCATCAAATCCTACAATTGTTTTTTTTAGTAAAATAGATTACTTCAATGGTGTTCGTTGACCAAAAAAAACAAAAAATAATTATGTGAGAATTAGCGAAATGCTTAAAATAATTCTCTCAATTGTTCTTACCGTTTTCAGTTATGTAAATAGTTGGATTCTTATATTTATTTTTTATGTAATTTAGAATCTTTCTTATTCCTTCAGGATATGAATAGAGAAGTTTTGTTCCATCCTGAAATTGAAAAAAATAACTCTAAGTCAAGTTTTGATCCGAAAATTTAATTCACATAAAAAAAAACTATAGAGAGATTAAAATTCATACAGATCGTGAAGAGATGTAATGGCCGGTACGATTTGTCACTAACCAAAAAAGAGAAAAAATATTAAGTTTTAGTTGAATTAGTAGATTAAAAATAGGGATAATCAAGAGAACCAAGCTATATTTTGTAGGTTCTTACTTTTGTACTCAAGGTGTTGATCTGTCGTGAAACGAAGTCGTGAAGGGTCACTGTGAAGATAGTGAGCGACGAATCGGGCTGTATAGTAGTTTATTCCAATAAAATCAAATGAGTTTTTCACCATTTCTGATTGTTCTTTGGTAAAAGAAGGTAATCTGTTTCCAGCGTTTTTCTTTATCGTTTTCGGATAATCTCCAAAGACTAGAGGATCAAGATGCCTACATAAATCACAAGATAAGTAATTCTTACATGAACTTATTTGAGTTTTTAAAACTAATTTGTAAATTAGACAACTTACCAACCAATATAGGAGGCAAGAGCTCGCTCAACTGCTTCTTTATCAGCAAGGGAAGCAACATCATAAGGTTCGAACCAAAAAGGAGATAACACTATGCCTATCTTTGCATCTTGTGAAATCTGTTTTGCAAAAACAAAATCGATTATTATACCACTCAAAATATAAGGTGTTATATCTTGTAAGACAAATTGATCCGCCCATTTCTCAAACGATCACTGATATCTAATATCGTGAGGTATGTTTTATATATATACCTTGTCACAAGTTCTAAACTCTTCAACAGCTGCAGCATGAGCTAGAAGAAGGTGATGAGAGACTAAGTATGGTTCAGTGCTCGAATCACCAGCCACACATAAACTATTTACCCATTTCGAGCATCGTCCCATTGCTTTATTACCACTGTCATAGCCCGCAACACTATAAACATATGGTTCGTTGAACGTGGTCCACATATCGACCATGTCACCAAATTCTTCGAAGCACACTCTAGCATAGTTCCGAAAATCATCACTGTTTAACATCAACATATATTAAAGAAAAAAGTTATTAAATTAATTTTACGTGTTTAATTTTATATATGCAGGTAAGTTGTGAAATAATTTTTTTTACTTACATGATCCGAGGGCTTAAGAAGCCACCATATTCCTCGTCTAGAACTTGAGGGATATCCCAATGGTAGATAGTTACAAAAGGTTTTATGCCTGTGTTGTTTGAATATAGTATGATCAGAAATACTATAAAGTTTTAGAGGTGATAAATATATGGGTATACTATTTTATGAATATGATTCCGACCGTTCTTGATAAGTTGATCAATGAGATTTTTGTAGAATTGAATGCCTTCGGCGTTTACCCCATCGCTTATCTTTCCACCTTAATGTTCAAATTTTGAAAGATCAACAAATGAGTAATTAAGTATATATGACAGAATTATGTAATTATTATTACAACAGAAATTTCGAAGTTTTAATGTGTACTCACTTGGTAATATTCTTGACCAGGAGATGGAGAATCTGAAAGTATCCATATTCATTTCCTTGATCAATTTAATGTCATCCTGCTTAGTCAATACGTAGATTTTTGATAAACATGTGTTAAATGCAATGATTAAAAAAAAACACAAAATCTGATTGAGTTATGGTTAATTAATTTTTATGTCCCACCCATTTTTTCAACAAAAATGTTTCGTAAAACAGATTTAAATGGGTCTTCTATGGCAAAACTAAGCAAATAAATTAAGTCAGAAGAATCATATACCTTATAACGATGATAAAAATCAACGGCTATGTCTCCATTGTCCATATTTGTCCTTTCTGTGAAATGTTCCCATATTATTTTCTATTGATAATCATAATAGAGCCAGAAGGCCCGGAACCATTACACGTTTCCATATATTATAATTATTAATAATTCTTAGTGAAAATGAAAAGGAAGTAGATAATAAAAGCAGACCTGGATATGCATGTGTGAAGTTGTCCCAAATGCTATACGTCCTCCCACCTTCTTCGATTGCACCTTCATACTGAAAGACATGAACGTAAATATATCACTAATCTATTAGTTTAATTCCAAAACTTTGAGGCAACAGCTAAAATATATATTGTTTGAAGTTAAAAAAAAAAAGGTTTAGGCAACACAAGTACATCAAATTAAACTAACCTGATAAGCTGAAGAAGCAACACCAAAACTAAAATCAGGAGGAAAACTATAACGATCGAGTGGTTTCCTCGAAAATGTAAGAGTTCTTCCCTTTGAAACAGCCGCTGAGGTTAAAATGAGTGTGACTGCAAGAGCGAGCTTAATTGCCATTTTTCAGCTTAATTAAGCAAACTAATGGAATGGAATACTTAGTATGTAATTAGGGCTTATATGCTGATTGTAGCCTGAGGAATTTTACTACATGGGGAAGTGGTTATATATATAGAGAAAAAATAAAAGAGAGGAAGCTAGGGCATACACGTGACACAATAAGACTAGGAATAATATTTATCAGATTATATGAATTTAATCAATGACTCTTTATCAGTTGGCTTTCATTGACTTTTATTATTAATTGAACAATCCCATTGTAAACAGTTGATCGACCTCTTGTTTGGGATAATAATTCGATCGTTTTTTTGTTGATCAACTTTTTTTTTTAATTATTTGATCTTTAATACTAAGCCATATAGTTTTGTTGCTTAATTAGGTGTGCGCGACTTCATGATCTTTATTACATTTTGTAACTTTTTACAATTTAAAACAGTTTCCCTGCATGGAAATGATATATTTTAATAGATGACTCTTTATCAGTTGGCTTTCACTGACTTTTATTATTAATTGAACAATCCCATGATAAACAGTTGATCGACCTCTTGTTTGGGATAATAATTCGATAGTTTTTTTCTTTTAACAAAAAAAAAAAACGATCGAATTATTATCCCAAACAAGAAACTGTTGATCAACTTTTTTTTTTAAATTATTTGATCTTTAATACTAAGCCATATAGTTTTGTTGCTTAATTAGGTGGGCGCGACTTCATGATCTTTATTACATTTTGTAACTTTTTACAATTTAAAACAGTTTCCCTGCATGGAAATGATATATTTTAATAGATCGAAAAAATTAACATTGTGATTTATAATGTAAAATGGTAACTAAATTAGAGTACATTTTATTATTAATGACATTTATATGATTTCAAAAAAAAAAATAGCGTGATAAAAAAATAGTCTAGGATCTATTATAAAATCTCAAACATAAATAAAAACATGAATTTATACATGAATCATAATTTTTTTAGGTATTTATTTTCTATTTTAAAATTATAATGGTAAATTAATATATTTAGTTATATATTTATTATTTACCATGATAAATTTCAATATAATTACACTATTGAGTATTGATAATATATTTGGAAAATATATATTATTTGAAAAATAAATATTACCTTTTCAGTCTGATTATGGATTTGTTCTTTTCATAATATTTAGTATTTTGTTTTCGGTTCGATACTTATTTGTGAAACTTTGAATCTGTTCGTTTATGTAAAACTTTGGTCTGATTTTGAATTTTTTTGTAAAAGATTAATTATAGATTAATTATGCGCATAAGTGACCAAAGCATAAAAAGTAAATATAACAAAAGATTCGAACAAAATATCAATCAATTTTTACAATGATTACTGGTTCTCGGCTTGCATATGAATCATTTCAAGCATAAACAAAATGAACACAAAAATTATGACGACAAAGATCAACAATAAAACATGTTAAGTTTTTCTTTTTATGAAAGTTTTTCTATTAAATGCAAATCTTTTAACCAAAAATAAAGAAAGTGTTTCTATTACTTATAAAACAGGAAAGAATAAAAACATTCAAGCATTTGTTATGTGTGTCACCCAATTTCGGTAACACACTTAAAACCTCTGCATGTGGGGAAAAAATTATTAGCAGATACATTTAATGAAGAGAGGCTGCTCACAATCTTTTTAACATTCAGTGCACTTATTTTCTTTCATTTTCATCTTCCTCTTTTTTCTTCATATTATTTTCTTTTCTTTTTTATCATTTTAATTAGAGACTCATCTAAAGAATTTTCATTTTTTTTAAGAGATTTATATATTTTTTTTTATATTTTATATTTTTTTGAGGGAATTAGCAGAAACTCCAATTATGTATGCTCTAACCTTCGCCAAAATTTTAAAGACACCAATTTTTATTGTGTCATTTCGAATAAATATGTATCATTATGAAAAAGGCTGCCGAAGGCGCTTGGAGGCATGGAGAATAGTTTCCTGTCATATCAACCATAACGTTAATTTGTACAAAACAAATTAAAAATTCAAGCCGTGATATTGATTGTATCTCAACTTAAAATATTTGAGGCTTAAAATTCAAGCCATAAATTAATAATTATATTTTTATAAAATCTATCAAATAAAAACTTCCTAATTACTTTATTGCGTAGTATTAAGAAAGGGGGGGGGGAAATTACTTTATTTTGGTACATCATCTTTTTTTATATAAATAAACAATGTTAATTGTCATATTTTTCCAATGTTGTTTGTCGATTAGCTCTGTGACATTTATTTATTATGATATATAATCAATAAAATGATTCGATGATATAAGACAAAGGTATTTTTTGTTTGTTTGATAGATATAAGAGAAAGGTCTTCCTCATAAAATTCAAAGTGGTATCACTTTATTGGGTCAAAAGTTCTATTTACTGTTTCCTCTAAGCCACCAAAAATGAAAAAAAAAAAAAAAACATATAAGACAATGGACTAATCAACATATTTTTAACTTCAAATTTTTATATGTTGGAACAGAGAGAATATTAAAGTAAAACAAACAAAAAAATCTTCGGAGTTGATTGACGAATATTTACTAGTACGAAATAAAATTTTCCGGCACTAGTAAAAATCACATACACACATCATGCTTCAAGTCGCATGAGCTAATATGAAGGGTTAGATAAGTTACGTGGCGTCCGTCAACAGCAAAAATTAAATACAATTAAAAAAATTTAAGATTTATCGTCACGTGTTACTGTGTTAGTCTTTCTGTTTCTTTATTTCTTTTTCTCCCCAACACAACCGTTTCCTTTTCTTTTCTCTTATTTTTAACATAAACCATATTCTTTCCCTTATTTTTTTCTCCTTTCACCTACCAAACCAATTTTAGGTTTATCATCGTTTTACTTACTTCTCTTAGACTTAAAGAGACATTATTTTGTCGAATACAACGAGTAAAGATGAAAATATGAGACATGCAAAAAGCCAAGTAGTTGTGACTTGCGAGTCTCTCTCTCTCCCTTGCGAAAGTTCAAACATCGAGAATTTCGCTTCCTTCACAGCGTCGCCGTTGGTGTCGGAAAGGGACCTTGTTTATTTTCTCACTTCATCGCGAGTTTTATTCATTATGTTAGTTTTTTAACAGAGTCAAAAGGAGTCACATTGATTATATAGTTAATGACTATATTGTGAATGACTTTTGACTTGATAGGCTTGCACAATTTTAGGCTGATGGTTAATCTTACAGAAAAATAAAGATTGCCGGCTTTTTAGTATAAAACCCGAAATAAAATGGTATCTTAAGAAAGAAAAAAGTTGCAGTAGAAAGAGTGTGTAAAAACGTAGGAAATCAAATGGTATCTTTAAAGAAAAATTGTAGTAAAGGATGTGCGTCGATCGGACCAAAATACGAAGAGTAAAAAGGGATGATTTAGATTTCAGAGACTCTGCCTGAGATTAAACATCGTTCTCATCGTTCCATGCAACATAGATCATCGTCATCTAAAAATCTAAATAGTTAATTTCTTTTTATTTAGATTCAAATCGGTTATTTGTTTAACTAGTTTTCTATTAACCTAAAAAATATTTGATTTGTAGAAGTAAAAAATTCTTGCAAAAATTATTTCTTAACAAAATATTTGTTTGAGAAGAATATGATTTATTTGAATAATTGATTTAGAAAATAAAACGGATAAAGTATTCCAACATGAAATAAAAACATGTATTTAGATAAGATATATAGATTTCAACAAATATTGAAAATGACATGTACTATCTCTAAATTAGTAACAAACTTTTCTCATATATCATCCATAAGCATAACACTAAAACCACCTAGTTAAATCTTAAAAGTGAGTTTTAGTTGGGATGACTTCATAAAATCTCTTACTATTCAAATTCATTCTAAATCCACCCAAATTTTTGGATTCATCACTAATCCCCAAACTTTTCCAAATCAAATTAATTCTACAAATTTAACAAAATTTGTTTAATTGCGTTTAATTAACTAAAGTGCGTTTAAAAATTGCGTTTGGGTTTAGAAAATTGCGTTAGGAAAAAAATTTAAAAAATTTGAAAAAATTCTGAAAAAATCTGAAAATCTAAAATTTCAAGAAATATGAAAACAATTTCAGAAAAAAATCTAAAAGTTTCAGGAAAAAAAAATTAATTAACTAAAATGAGTTTAATTAAAAAAAATTAGAAAATCTGAAAACAATTTCAGAAAAAAATCTGAAAATTTCAGACATCCATTTTAATTTTACGGTAATTTTTTAGGAAATCTGAAAAAAATTTCAGAAAAAATCTTTTTCAGATTTAATAATTTAAATTTTTTTTCCTGAAGTGAGAACTACTAAACCAACACCACTTGGTTAAATGATTTAATTTTTGCAATTTAACATATATAATTCAAAGATTTACAACATACATTTATAGTTTTACTACAATGATTTGCATCCATTGATTTTTTTGGTATTTTCTTTTTCCTTTCATAGCTATGTTTCCTTTTTCTGTATTCTCCCTGAAACTTAAGGCATGTTTACAGTTTACTGTGCTATTCCAATGTATAAAAAACATTACCTTTTTCATTCTTTGCAATTTGGTAAGTTAAAAATGTATTATTATTTACAGTAATGAAATCTTAGAAACTATTTTTTAAAAGTACCATTTTCTAACCAAATTCTATTTCAAAGACTCAAATCGGCACTCTCAAACAAATGTGAAACATCCGTCATGGGAAATTCCTCTAGTGGTAACGTTTAAATCAGAGTTAGCAATATTTTCAACAGTTTTGGAATGGACTGACGAACTTCTTCTAATATCATCAATTTGTTATACATCAAAAGAAATTTCAGTATATAGAAGTTTTTGCGTACGCGTAAAGGTATCGGTCGGATTCGTTATTTTCAAATGGAAAATAAAAAAATCAAAGATCAGAGCAATAAAATGAATTATGCATATCTCATTAGTTAATTTAATTTCCATTCAACAATTTTCTTCCTACATCGAAAATATTCATGTATAAGTCAAAGAAAACTAAAGATCTAAAACGTTCTACGTACTCCGAAAAACGTCTTTTAAAGTTCCAAAGAACTATATGATCCCAACAAGAAACCAAACTGATCATTAAGATTTCCCAAAGCGCATCGATCTCTTTCTTCTTCTTCTCTTCTTGATATGTTCGTCATGAGATAGAAAATCGAACCAACCGATGCCTCGAATCCTTCTGAATCATCGAAAGTCTTATTAGTTCCTTTCTCACGTGACCTCTCATGTGAGACATCCCACACTTCATCCTCCTCTGTTTCTTTACTTTTTACGACCGGTCTATTCAGAAACTGTGTGAACCAGTTAACGGAATCTTTGGGATACCTTTTGAGATCGTTGTCGTAATCGACATAGTAGAGACCGAATCTAGTGGAATATCCATGCTCCCACTCGAAATTGTCAAGTAAAGACCACGTGTAATATCCTCTGACGTCACATCCATCCTCTCTGTTATATATAAAAGAAGTCAAAGTTATTAATAAAAGATGGTAATGCAGGGTCAATTTCTTTTATAATTTCTTTTTCATTTATGTTTTACAATACCGTCTAAATTATTTTACTATCTTAAAATTTCATGTCATTTATAGTTTTCAAATTAATTTTGATCAATTAATAGCTAAAAGATTGTGTTTTTAATATATAGAATATTTTAACTAATATATAGATGCGTTTAAAACAATCACATTCACTTTTATAAAACTGTGGACCAGAATTTACATTATAGCTTTGTGGAGTTGTTGGAGATGGTCCTCATGGTAGCTTATCCTAAACGTGTCGTTAATAATCTCATCTCGTGATTTTGTACCATCGTCGTAGTCATTAATTCCTAAAAAAAAAGATTTTTTTTAGTATTTTACTATTTAATTAATAGATAAAAAATTGACTTTAGAAAAAACTTCTCACCGTTCTCTTTTATGTAGACTATCGGATTATTGTATTTATCTTTGATGTAGTTAAGAACTTTCCGTAAACCTTCTGGATATGATTGGAGTATACCTCGATCTTCCTATATGGCAAAAAAAAAAAAACATTGATATTCTTAGAACCTTTGCAACGTTGATTTTTTATTTATTTATTAACACTAGTTTTAAAAGTACGTACCCCTGGTCCCATTTGGTGATTACTGTGATTTGTTACTGTTCAGAAACATAGACATATAAACAAGTTTAGGATATATTTATTTAGTCATACAAAGAAATAGTTGTACGAATATTAGCATTAGCATCTTACGTACCTCTCCATTCGAGCTGTTGATCAGTCTTGAATCGAGGTCTTTCAATATCAGCACGAGGAAGATGAGCAATGTAGCGTGCGGTGTAATAGTTTATTCCAATGAAATCCGATGAATTCTTCAACATTTTTGATTGTTCAGCGGTGAAAGAAGGCAATCTATTTCCGAGTTGTTTCTTCATTAATTCTGGATAATCCCCGTGAATAACTGGATCTAAGTGCCTAATATATTCAAAAAAGAAATAAATATACATCTTTTCTATGATTTTTTTTAATCACGAGTGAAATAACATTGTGTTGCGTTTATCTAAAGTATATATATAACAACTTACCAATCTAGTTCAGTGGCAAGGGCTCGTTTAACAGCTTCGATATCGGTATGAGAAGTAGAGTCGTAAGGCTCAAACCACAAAGGCGATAATACTATCCCAATCTTACCGTCTTCTGAAGTCTGTCACACAAATGATTTGGATTAATTTTAATAATCAAAATGTACATTATTTAAATTTGAAGCATATATATATATGCACCTTGTTACATTTTCGGAGCTCTTGTACAGCTGCAGCATGAGCAAGAAGAAGGTGATGTGATGCAATGTAAGGCTCGATAGCCGAGTCGCCGGCTTGACACTGACTATTCACCCATTGCGAGCACCTTCCAACAGCTTTGTTTCCTGAATCGTAGCCCGCAGCAATTATGATGTAAGGCTCGTTTATAGTAGTCCACATCTTAACTTTATCTCCAAATTCTTCAAAACACACTTTTGAAAAATCTCGAAAATCTTCTCTGTTTAAGAATGAAGGTTAATTATTAGTATTAAGTTATTTTTATGTGCATATCAATGATATAATAACCATAAAATTGTATATCAGTATATGTCTTTAAATTATTTGTTAAGTTCGCTTACACTATTTGAGGGCTTAGAAAACCACCATACTCGTCCTCGAGAGCTTGAGGATGGTCCCAATGGTAGAGGGTCACCGAAGGTTCAATGCCTGCATACGTTTGCTCATCAGACCATATAATATATAGAGATTCTATAGTTAATGTTCATTATATTGGTTTGGTTTAATTGATTAGTCAGCTTACCATTAGCAATAAGTTCATCGATGAGATCCTTGTAGAATTGTACACCTTCTTTGTTAACTCCATCCTTTACCTTTCCACCTTCAAAGTATAATACCAAATATTAAGAAAATCCACCAAAATATGAAAATACATATTAATTGTACTTAAGGGATATATATATATATAGTATTTTTAAAAAATTATTAATTCACTTACTAGGTATTAATCTAGCCCACGAAATAGAAAATCTGAAAGCGTCCATATTTAGGTCTTTCATCAACTTGATGTCATCCTGGTTTATAGAATTTTTGTTCATTTCAATAATTAGGAAATAAAATAATGGGTCCAAAATAACACATACCAATAAAAAGTTTATCGATCGTCAGACAACAAAGAAACAATATCGTTTGGCATTTGGCATCCAAAATTGTTTTACCTTATAACGATGGTAAAAGTCGACCGCTACATCTGCATTCTGCCTGTTGGTTCTTTCTGCATTTTGAAAGTTTACAAAGCATTACAAAACTATGGGCACTATAGATATTAGATACATATAAATTTAATTTCTAATACAATTTTTAAAAAATTTGTAAGATATAAGAGACCTGGAAACGTGTGGCTAAAGTAATCCCATATACTTGGTGATTTTCCACCTTCACTTGTTGCACCTTCATACTACATAATAGACATATGGACCAGTTTAATATAAACATAATTGAAGCGGGAAAAAAAACATTATAGAAAACCCAATTGTTACAAAAGTATTCATGGTGACATAGACAAAAAGTGATGAATAAAATCAACGACGTCATCTTAATTGCAACGAATTTATAAGACGGCTGACTTATATCGCTTTTAAATCAATTTCTTGGAATAATTTCCACATCTAAGGGAATAACACATAGACGTACGTACGAATCTCCGATTTCGCATGATTTGTCAACGTCACACAACTATATTTATGGATATATAACGAACTGCATTATCAAAATCTAAAAAAACAAAATCAAAATTTTTGGAAAAAAATTTCTTATCAAAACTTTGTTCACATACTATTATTGTCCAGCTAAAATTACCTGAAAAGCCGATGCAGCAGTTCCAAAAACAAAATTATCGGGAAAACTACGACGATCGAATACTCGAGATTCAGAAGAAAGAGAAGTAATTTTCTTCGACAACCATGAGATTATTAAAAGGAGGATGAAAAAATGCACCTTCATATTTTTGTGTTTTGAGTAAAAAGGTATGTATTTTTTTCAAAGCTGATATTTGAAGATGTTACAAACTAAGCATTTCTCTTCTCTTATATACAGAGTTTAGTCTCGTAACGTAGTCTACGTGGAAAGGTATGTCCTTATAGTCATATCACCATGTATGATTATCATAAAAGTAACTTAAATAAGATTAACCGATGATTTACCTTTAATTTTCTTTATTAGGAAAATTATGGTAATTAATAAGGAAGAGAATTCAATTTTGGTTTCCTTTTTCCTTTACCCCCAAATTCGACCGTATTCTTAGCTTCTGTTCATCTTCATCTTTGAATGTGGTCGGGATCACTACTTTCATTCAGTTCTATATGAATATGTGTATCTAAGCATGTACGTTTGTGTTTGGACAAGTGGAGACTGAATGTGGTCTTAATATTGACTATGTTCAGTGTCCAGTCGAAAACTCTTTTTGCATGTAAAACTCTCTGGAAACACTTTCAACTTTCATGTTCAAAAAGCTGACGTTTCCTTTTACGGCCTTCGAAGTTCGAAGTAGTATAGGCCGTTGATGTAATAACATTCATTACAATCCAAACCCTTTTTGTCGAGGTTGTTTATATTATTTTTTTCACATGAAATTGGAGTTTTATATTACCAAATGAATATTGGAGTATCAGTTATTCATATTTAAAACAACCTTTCAATTGTTGACAAAGAAAAAGAAAAGCAACCTTTCAAAAAAAATTTCGAGTTGTTCTGCAATTTTGTAATGCTTATTATTCCAATTCCAATTCCAAAAAACGTTACAAAGATTAAATTCCATGCAAATATAAAAGAATGTGAATTATCATGCATTTTTTTTTGTCGTCAGAATATCATGCATTTAATTATCCAGACATTGTTCCTTTTATTTTATTGGTGGATGAAATGGTACCTTCATCGGTCCAGATATTGTTCCTTATACATATGATTTAATGTTTATTTGAACTGATATTGGCAACCTAGATGTAAACACATATTTTAGTTCAATTTTTTCAATTTATTTTTTACATTCTAAGTTGTGTCAAAGTGTAAATACATTGTTACATTGGATGGAACAACTAACCGTAAGCGGATGGAGAAACCAATATTTCTTAATTTTTATCATTGATATATAGAAATGTATAATAGTGTCAATATATGAATACCGGAAGTTTGCGTCAATTATAAAATTAAATAAGAACTTTGATTAAGTGAATGATATGCACGTAAAAGAAGAAATATATTAAATAAAACAACATATTAATTAATTTATATGTAAAAGTCCTATAGTAAAAATCAGTGTTTCACATATATATTTTATCATATAAAAGATTAGAAATATCTTATTAAAATCAACGTAATTAACTTTAAAACAAAAATGTTCCATATATATGATATGTGCAATTTTATTCTTGAACATGGATAGCAATATATTTATACATATATATACATATATATAAATGTATATCGTAATGTTTTTCAATTTTTATGTATCTATGGATAATATTAGCATTTGGACTCCAA
This sequence comes from Cardamine resedifolia, assembly GCA_014578085.1. NCBI lineage: Eukaryota > Viridiplantae > Streptophyta > Magnoliopsida > Brassicales > Brassicaceae > Cardamine > Cardamine resedifolia. Next base: position 73,785 of record VBRH01000508.1, on the reverse strand, counting down.
TTTGGCTCGTGAGAAGCCGTACTTACATGCAATTGCAGGCAGTGTACATATATGTTGCATCCAGTATAATTATTCAGTCTGAATGTGGTTGCAATCATGTCTCCATTCATAAGTTTGTACTTGTATACGTGGCTAGTTGGCCACAAGTGAATCTGTCACACACAATTTCTTATTATAAAAACATATAATAGTTTAACCAAAAAAAAAAAAAATACACATCTTTTTATAAAAGTTGGGCACTGTTAAAATTGGGAAAGTTTCGGCCATTAGGCCCAGGCAGCTCTGAACCTGATTTTGATAATGATTCAAATGTCATGTGAAAAAA
>VBRH01000508.1:43367-54262 GCA_014578085.1 Cardamine resedifolia | reverse complement strand
TTTTAATGATTTCGTTTTTACGATAGGGTATTTAATCCAAATCAAACCAAACTATTCGAGTTTTAATTCCTATATCCAAGTAATGAGATCTGTACTAATTCGACTATGCCAATTCAAAAATAATTCTTACCAAATTATTTAAATTAAACGATAAGTGGATTAAGTGTAACCCTAGTTTTAACCGCTGCTTTTTATCCTTTGACCTTTTCCCTTTTTCTACCATTAGGGCAAAGATTTGTTTTTACTTTTTAATTAAATTGTAAAATTTTAAAACCAATAAGCATTTTACAAAACTGCCCCTCCTTGGTTTCTAGAATAGAATGCCATATTCCCGTCATATTGTTGGGTGAAAGTTTGGTCGGAGACAACGTTTATGAATCATTCCTACTGTACTATTGTTTCAATCCGGATAAACCCAATTAATTTCTTATTAAAAACTGAATAAATTTTTGTGTAGTAAACATAATTTATTTAAAAAGTATTCACATTGGAACTAAAATTTATATTCTTTAAAATATATATATATATATATATATTCAATTTTAAACCTAAATCGATACATAGTAGATTAGATTTTACATTGATGACTAATTTTGTAAAACTGAAAATCCAAAAGCAAATCGGAACCTAAATTCGGATTAATCACATTTGACTAAGATTTGGAATGTCTAAGAACCATGGGCCTCAACATATAGGCCTTCCGGACCCGATCCGGCCCATGTTTTCACGCTATATAGGCACAAACTTATATTACAACGGTTGTTTTAAACAAAACAAAAAAACTGTGTCCAAGAATCATATATGTGTTCTTTAAACCATTTTACATGATTTCGAATCTTTCCGGGTGCAAACAAATTCCATCAAATATGTAATTAAACTTAAATGTAAATACACTAACCGTCGTTTTAAGTCAGATTTCTGGATAATGTCACGATGAGGGTGAGGAAAAATCAGTATTTTTTCCAGTGCCCATTTGACATCCTTTCAAACACACGTGGTTGTCTCCTTGGGAAGGTTTTGCTCCATTCTGGATATTTTAATAAATAGTCCCAAATCCTGAAGCATGCAAAAACAAAAGAAAGAGAATGTGAATCATCTTCGCGCGTGAATATACTATGTTATGTTTGTGTTATAATAGATAATGATCCAATGGAAAGCAAGAAAATGACTAAACCTTCTTGAATTGTCTACGAAGTCTGGACCTTCAGCAGAAGGTGAGGTAGAACAATTAGTAAGGATTTCTTCATCAGTAAGCTGATTAACTTCCCAAACATATTCAATCAGACGCATTGTCCTGTATCATTAACAAAACCCACACAATTTATGAAATTGTTATACAGAGTTAGATAGAATTATTACTTCAGCGGCAGAAGAAGCGTTTTGTTTTTTTACCAGCTGCATGGTGCGATGATGAATCTATCAGTTTTGGTGTCATATGTGTCAAGTAACTTTCCCTTCCAGCTTAAATCTTCAAATGATGCTGAAACTCGAATTCTTCGAACAATCTCATCCGGACATCTAGAAGTTCTATTGAAACTGGCTGGGAAAATTGCACCGGTGGAGGTATTCACCTGATAAAGGTTTCAACAAGACAGGGTAAAGCTAATTACTATATCATATGACATTTTTTCGAGCATTCCTATATTATAGTTAAAGACCTTTAGTTCTTTCTTAATCGCTGAGGAGGAAAATCGATATTTCGCAACGAAAACCACATAAAAAAAAGGTGAGATTTTACAAAAAAGAAGGCATATATGGTGGAAACAGCAGAGCAAAGAAAGTAGACTAACCAGACATCCATTAAAAATGGGGCACGTGTTTGCTTGTGCATCCAACTTGGTATTGTGCCCAAGAATAAAGAGAGTTTGTATGTGAAAGTGTTCTCTTCTCTTCTGAAAAGTTTCTACTAATTTGCAACACAAAGGAAAGGAGTGACCTTCTGGTTTGGCATAGTCACCACTATCAGCATTCTGCATATAACGGTCAAAACATTCAGCTTAACACTATTCTACAGCTGAGCACACTCACCAGACTGATAAATATACAAAAATCAAGGTACCACACTTTTATGTCGACATCTTCATAACCACCAACCATATGTACCTGCATACAAAGCCATGAACATATTCAAAAGTACTCAAAATAAAATTAATACTGAATGACTAAGCTAAGCTCTTCTAAAGGAGAGAAATAATACATCTAACTCTGCATCTATGTCACCCTCTAAAACAAATGATAACATCTGGCTTATCCCCAAATCCACAATTTCCGGCAAATCCATGTGAGCAAGAGACGTCCTGCAATTTCAGATGATCATATATTTTAGATTAAAGGTCAGTATTGCACACTATAACCTTTTAATTGAATATATAGGATCAGTTCTTACATTCCTGATTTTCTGTTGCGTATAACAAGGCCAACGCAAGTTGTTGCTTCATCAGTGCCAACAAACTAATTCTCATCCAATAAACAGTTAGAACAAAATCATTAGAGCACCAAGAACAATAGAGTGGATAAGAAAAAACATACATCAACAAGAGCTGGATTCACAATAGCATATTCTCTTTGGAATATGTAAACATATCTGTCTTTTGTTGAGCTCTCTGAATCTCTTTCTCCGAAAGAAACATTTCGTTCCTCCAGATTTTTAAAAGAATCAGAAGCTGATATTATCACAGGATGACTCATTACATCAAGAAGTAAGCTAATTCCCTGTTCACCAAACGATGCATAGGTTAGCTCAAACGAGTTTGAAAGATTCCAAAAATGAACATCAATTCTATATTTTCAAATTCACCAAAAATCAATTCCAGGTTTAAAATTTAATCTACACGAAGTAAAATCACATATTAATATATATATATATATATATATATATATATATATATACAAAAATCACATATTAATATATAGAACCACATCACCAACATATAAGCAAATCCTAGTTAAACCACTAAATAGAGATTCGTGAGAGTCGAAGAAATCTACCTGCGATGAAGAAGACAACGAAGTTGAGCTACACTGATCTTGAAATAGCACTCCATCAACGTAAATCATTATCGCCGGCGAGAGAGTTCAACGGTGGCGATGACAAAAGAGAAGCAATCGCCGATGACTTTTAACGAGAAAAGCGTTGAAATTTTCCTACTACAGTTAACAAGTCGCGTACATATATATATATACCCAAAGTAACAACTACTTGCCGTTGTAAGTTTCTGGGGTATAACAGCGTAACGTTTCCATTTTGCAGCTAATCGTAAGACGACAACTCTTCTCTATGGACTTAGTTGTAAATTGCGAATATACCCTTAATGTTTGGTCCTGCTTATAATCGACCCCATAAATTTGTGAAACATAAGCTTAATTACTTGGGACGTTGGGAGAAAATGATTTTGATATGCATGTTGAATATTTCAACTTGAAGTCAAACACTTCAACACATAAAATTAAATTATTTTTCCCAAAAAAAGAACAGTGATATCCAACGTTGAAGAGGCTAGCAGAAATTACAAGTACCCACAGAATGTACAAAACATACATTCAGCCATGTTCAGACAAGACAGGGTCAAATGAGGGGGTTTGTAATGATGGAGATTCAGCAATAGTCTAAAATCAGACGGTGTTTCAAGATTCCGGCGAAGGTTTTATAGTTATCTCAGCCTCCTTCTAGACCTGGTCTGAGGTCCACTGTTAACATCTTCTGTTCTTCTCCTAGATGATGAAGCAGATGTAACCGAAGTAGTAACCACTTCAGTAGGATTTACAGTTTGGCTTCTCGTCGCAGTGGAGGAGCTCCTCGGAATAGCAAACTCTCTATGCGATGATGTCGCTGCAGCACCGGGCCTGAACGAAATCGTCTGAGAAGAATTGTTATTATTTCGGATTCTTTGATAAGAGGCTCGTACCGCTGGAGAAGGTCTTCGACGGTTTCTTCTTAAACTAGTTGTGTCAACAAAACTATCAACATCAAAAGCATCATCATCAAAGCGCGGTATTTCCGAGGTATCAACTACAAGACCTGGGAAAGAAGTAAATGGTGGCATATGAGGAGGCAATAACCTCAAAGGTCCAAAAGGCGGATGATGATGATGATGTTGTTGTTGTTGTTGCCCAACATTGTCTCCTCCATTGGTTATTATGTTTGTCAAACCAAACTCATCGCCTTGAGCTAATGCTTGTAGTCCTATGGAATCAATAGTTCTTCTAATATGTTCGAGTGTTTCGTGCCCAGGGATGAAAGGAATCGATCGGTTTATGATCTTTTGACGAACACTTTCCACTCTTTTAGCATTAGGCCTTGGAGGTAGACGAATAGCAGAGTCTTCGAACTTGGGTTTAGTACCATCATTATCATCACCATTACCATATATCGGAATCACCTCAGTGTCAGTCACTTCTCCATCGCAAACCGGACATTCTTTAATGTTTAGGTAAATCAGAGGCAACTGATAGAAGCAACCCCAGCAGAACAAATGACCACAGCAAGTCAAAATCGGATTCTCGGCTTTCTCTAAACATATGTTGCAATCAAAGTATCCACCAGGAACAGTACTTGTTTTCTCCATGTTCAATGCCTTTGATATCAAATAAGTCTTGTTTTCGCCATTTTCGACCAGTCTCTCTCTAGAACGCTCATGTATAACTCCTGCAGTTGAATCTCTCTGTTCATCAGGCGGCACCAAACTCGGTGTTGTTGTAGTTGTCGTTGTTGCTGTTGTTTCTCGTACCCTGATTCCTGAAATGATTGCTTCGAGCTGTCTTATGCGTTCTTCAATCCGCTCATGAGCAGTTTCAAGCTCGTTTAACCATGGAGAAAGCTCCGTAATCAAACCAGTCGGAGACTCAGAATCAGAAGATGGCTCTTGATTCAAATCAAGATCCATCGTCTCTCCTTGAACACTATTCGACATGAGAGCCTCAAAAACACCAAAATAAAGACTTCACCTTTTTGCACAGATCAACAAAACCCAGTAACGTCGTTACGAAAATGGGTTAAATTCAATCTCTACGTCTCCGATCCATAGATGATAAGATCCCAACCGATTCTTTCAAAATCAAAGCTCAGCTTTTTCAATTGATAACATCATCGAATTGGAACTTCCCCAAATTGCACAATTAAGTAACGCATGCATCTGTATAGAAACCAACACAATCAAAAGGAATAAACTTTGAACTAATTTCTCTATAATTCAACAATATGATTTCACGAAACACAGATAATTGACCGCAAGATCGAAGAAAACATAGAGAAATCTGAGGTTTGAAGAGAAAGAACAGACCTTTGGAGAAAAGATAGAGATCAGAACAAGCGGCGGATGACGTTGATTTCGGGTGCGGTGATGGCCATGATGATCGGTGGCGAGAGAGAGACACACCGATAAATAACTAGAGAGAGGTAACAACAAGTAGGTCTGGACATTTAAACCAAAAGCTAATCTCTTAGGACATGATTGTCTTTAAAATTATTTTTAAGGTTTGCGGGGTGCATTAGTTAAAATGTTGGATTTCATATTGTAAGAAATTTTTTAAAGGTTTGCCCTTATATTTGTTTTAAAATTAATAAAGGGAAACATAGTAATTAAAAAAAAAATTCTTGTTATGCACCTGCCAAAAACATTATAATATTTTTGTATTCATCTGAATTAAATACAATATATTAATATATAAATGATATAAACGCAAATGCAGATACAAATTAAAAAATAAACAATCAAACCCCTAGCCTATAGTATACCATCACTAATTTAGTAGTATCATAAAAAATTTTACATCTGTGACTAATCAAATGAATAACATCATCAATTTTCATATCTTTGATCGATCATAGGTAGATTTCTTATTATAATATATGTATTCATAACACTTTTTTTGGTCTATTACTAAAGTCAATGATGTTCTTTTTTATTAAATAATATATGTTTTATTATTTTACCTAAACTAAGAAAAAAAAATTTAAGAAACAATATAGAAATTAATATTTTGCATAACGACAACTAACATTTTAAAGAACAAAACAATTTTTTCGGGTAACAGAAAGACGATTAAACCATTTTTTTATAATTATTTTAGCAACCACACAAAACATGAAGTAACTATATTTTACTAGAAACGCAAAAATGAAAAATAAACCAAAAGATACATCTGCAACTCCGAAAACTTTAGGATAAGAAGTCAAGTCCGGAGAACAATGTAGAGAGCAAAGAAGGGTCAAATCCAGCAAACACCGACGGGTCAACTGATGCAAAAACCGACGGATCAAACCCGAGAAAACCGGAAGACGAAGATGAACCGGATCCATCAACCGGTCCACCATCGCCCATTCCCAATGGTCCGAGCAATTGATGGAGCTGAGAGACTTGGCTTGGGTTTTGCGGCGTATTGGTTACAAGATTACTAATCATCTCATTAATCATCGGTCTAATCATAGGACTCGTCGACATAGCCAAAGGATACGGATTATTAATAACCGGACTAGGAACATTAATAAACGGTGTCGTACCAATAAGCTGCGGTTGCATCCGGTTTAGACCATGTTGGACCAAATTTGTTGGACCAGCTAATTTTCTTCTAGCACACAACAAATGAGCATCGAATCCACCACATTCTCTACAGCTATAGAACCACGAGTTAGCCCCGAGACCACGGCACACGCTACAGCGGAAGCTAGATGCCGCAGCAGATTGTGACATCGAAAACGTTAGAGCAAGTTGGTGGTGAGGGTGAGATTGGTGCGTGACTTGAGAAGGCATGTTGGCACAAACCGTGTGAAGATCTATTCCACAATCTCCGCAGTGGTAAGCAAAACCATCGCCGTCTTTACCGCAAGCGTCACAGCGGAATCGACCTTCTTGGTATTTGGGAGAAGGGATTAGAGAGAGGAGATGGTTTTTATCGAAAGGGTGTCTGATTTTTTGAGGTAATTCGGAACATTTTAGGTGGATGTGGAAATTGCAGGGTTTGCATGTGTATGAAGGAAGATTTAGGAGTTTTAGCTTGCAAACCACGCAACAAGAAGATGAAGAAGAAGATTGGTCTTGAGGATTGAGAGATGATTGGAACAATGGATGTGGGTGGCTGAAATGTTGGATTGAGTTCTCTGGTTTTGGCCTTCCCATTGTTTTGTTTTTCGTTTGCTGCACAAATCTCTTCTTCCTGGTTGAAAGAGATTTTGCAAGTTTTAAAATGATATTTGTAATTTGGTATGAAATTAATTTCAATGGCTTGGATTGGATTTGTTGGAAGACTTTGTTTTGTGGTAGTCTTTTGTTACCGTGTGATGTGGATCCTACACTTTGATTCGAGGAACTCTTTGAGCGACGATTTCGAAAGTCAATGGTTATATTATTTGATCAAGTCGTTACCCACTTTAATTATAGTATATGGGAAGCTCAATTATTTACAAACTCTAGTGTTTTGTCACTACTTCCAAAGATTACGAAGATCAAGAATGAGAGGAAAAAGAAGGAGAAGCAAAAACAAATTATCTAGCTTATGAAAATTAAGAGGAGCTTCAAGTACTATATATATGTCTATTTCAAACTTCTTTTTTCTTTGATGTACGCAAAAAATAAAATAAATAAATGAGCCTTGTCAAGAAACAGGTATAAAGATAAATCAAGACTTGGATTGATTTGTCATTTGTGGGAAGATTTAGTTTTGTGGTAGTCATTTTTTCAACCGTGTGAATGTGGGCAGTGGATTTATACACTTTTAGTCGACGACTTGGAAAGTCAACGGCCAGATTGTTTAAACAAGTCGGTACCCACTTGGATTATATGGGACTCTCAATTATTGATTAAGACTAGTATTTTGTCACTACTTCCTAACGATAAATCACATAAATCTAATAAAAGTTCCGTGTCCAACTTTTGCAACCTTAATGTCGAGCGTGTTCTTCTATATATTAAACTACAACTTGGTGAATTACAAAAACCAAACTCAAAGTCATTTAGCCCGAAATAGAAAGACACAATGGCTTCACAAATACCGGTTAATCGTCCATCGGTGAGGCACCCGAGTCACAACCATCCGCTGCGTGTCTTTAAAGCCTGCAACGAAGATGAGATCATCTGCTCTGGATGCGAGCTTGAGCTAACCGGACAAGCTTTCAAGTGTACGAAGTCAGATTGCGATTACTTCTTGCACAAGTCATGTTTCGACCTACCCCGTGAAATCAATCACAAGTCGCACCATGACCACCCTTTAACCCTGTTTCATTCCTCACCATATGGTCAGCCTTACACGTGCGATGCTTGCGGTGAATACGGATCTGGTTTCACTTACAACTGTTCTAAATGTCAATACGATGTTCATGTCGGATGTGCGTTTATCCCTGAGACCGTGGAGCGCGAAGATCACGAACACCCACTCACTCTGATTTACAACACACCATGTAAAGGTCGTGAGGATGGTGCGACGTTCATTTGTGACGTGTGTAAAGAGATTATGTCGGATCATCTTTGGGTTTATTATTGCAAAGAATGTGATTTTGGAACACATGTGCATTCTTGCCCGGTTTATGAAGCTCATGAGGCAAAGAAAAGAGGAGGAGAAGGAGAAACGAGTTCGGAAGCTTTAAGGATGCAGTCGTTGATGGTAGCTCGAGATGAGCTTCAGGCAATGCGTATTAGGAATAAAATAAAAAATTCCGTAATCGAATTTGGGGATCAACCAAAATATAAATGGGTTTACGACTGAAAAAATCATTTTGATACGATGATAATAATGCCGAAGCTTGTGACTTATTCTTTCTTTTGGGAAGTAGGGTTTTTTTCGTGTGGGTTATTGTAACTTTTTTTTTTGTTATGTAACTTTATCTTTACCGAAATAAAAGAAAATTAGATTTGATTATATATTGGCTTAATATTTACATAAATGAAGAAGGATGATGATCTTGAAAATTATTGAGAGATGAGAGGAAAAATACATGTGGATGCTTGAAAGATTTTGTTTCACAATGTGAGTGTACTTTTACCGTGAGATTTGGAATCAACACTTTCAGCCGACCACTTTTTGCAAATACTATCGAACAATCAACGATTAGATTATTTGATCAAATTATGACCAGACCTATGTAAGTTGCTAGTAATTTGAGTATTTCATCTGTTTTAAAATAAATTATGTGCCTTAAAAAGAGGAAGGACAGTGTTACATGTGATTTCAGATTCCCAAACTTTGGTTACTATTTTATTTCTTTTTCATTTGTTTCATTTTCTACCAATTCTGCATATGAAAACACTTACAAACTTTTAGTTTCCACTTAACTTCATGTATTTCCTTGTTTGGTGCTTTAATATAGCAGTATCAGTCAATATCTATATTGAAAACACAAAGAATAAAATTAATTATTACTAGTTTTAAGGAAATGCACATCCTATAGACTTATTCAAAATTGATGAATGATTTTACTGCAATTTCATCGATCGATATTGATTTCAAACCAAAAATGAAAGTATCAAAAATGAAAGTTTCAATGATATCAATTTTTTATTTCAACCAAAAATGAAAGTATCAAAATTTTATTGCATATAGTTGTTAGTTTTTGATTTTAACGAATATCATTAGATATATACATTTGTATATAACAACATAGTTAATGCTGAATGATTTTACTGCTTTTTCATCGATCGATATTAATATAGTGATATCATCGATCGATATTGATATCAATATGGCCAAAAATTGCACGATAAGACTATCTTCAATGGTTGCCTCTATTTTTTTTCTCAAAATAGAGGAGGAGTTTGCTCCAATAGTTACTTTTATTTTTAGGTATAAAATATTTTAATTTTATTAATCAATAGTGTTTCTCTAAAAATAGAAGAATGACTAGCATTTCTCCAAATTTGGAGAAACATTATTCATTTCTCTATTTTTAGAGTAAGTTATAGAGCATAATTGGCGATGATTTTCCTTAAAAAATAAAGGATCATTGGAGATAAAGTCTATATAAGCAAAGGACACATCAGTTTTCACTTTTTAACAGAAAATAAATTCAAAAGAGAAACACGAAGTCACATGGATCTGGAATCTTCAAGGGTTCTATTGAAACTATCTTCATTTTGTTAGGATATAATTATTCATATACAAAAGTATAAAAATATCATTAATCATCATCAATTTATAATTTTATCGACATTGATAATCTATTTCCATTTGCAGAATGTGGTGGATCTAGCTGGTTCAGAACGGGCTGACTTATCCGGCGTAGCCGGTGTTAGATTGAAGGAGGGAAGCCATATCAACAAGTCCTTAATGATATTCAGAACTGTCATTAAAAAACTGAATGAAGGAGCTGAAAATCAAGGGTAAGCCATTTTTGTTTGCCTAGTTTTGTTAAGGAACAAAGATATGATGTATAATCGTTTAGTCATTTTCTTTTGTTGAATCAGTGGTAATACCCCATACCGTGACAACCGGCTTTAGGTGGAAATGCCAATACAACTATCATCTGCAATGTAACTCTTGCATTGGTATGTTATTAATCACTAATAATGGTTTGACATAATAAACAGTTCTTTTTTTTGGTTTGGTACAACTAACACTATGAATTTTTGGTTTTGATGTTTAGATTCATGCAGACGAAAATATTTTTTGGGTAACGATTTCCTTACTCTTTCTATATATATAGTAATAAAAAGGTTTTTCACTATATATATAATATATATTTTTAAACATAAGTGTTAAATTTTAGTACGGTAAAAAACAAACTGAATTTGACATCCGGTCCTTAGAATTTTCTTTGGTTCGTTAGAGATGTTAGAAGTTCAGTATGTTTTCACCTAAATAAAATTTAACACTTAATTATGGTTATTAGTTTGCATCCTTAAGGGATCAAAGTAAAGAAAAAAAATCAAAATGTAATCCACTTTTAGAAGATTGACAAAAAAAAAAAA
>VBRH01000508.1:26585-43332 GCA_014578085.1 Cardamine resedifolia | reverse complement strand
TGGAAAGCTAACTCAATTTTCTACAATTTCCATGAAGAGCTCTGGAGCTAAATCGCACGGAAAGATCTCCATATGAATCGATCTTTAGACGCTTTGGATTGGTCCTAGATCATTTTTCACTCCATCACCATTGGGTCTCCTTTTTCCTAGCTCCAAGTCTCCCAATCACCTAAAAGACTCAAAACACATGCAATATGCAATAAAAACAACCTAGGACTCTAAAATGCAAATTAGAATGAAATGAGACTCAAATGCATGAAAAACTCCCAAAACTATACAAAGTAGGATTACAAACCTATGAAATTAAACCTTAAAAACATGTAAAATATGGTGTTATCAGTGGTAGACTTCAAGATGTTATTTCTACAAAATTACATATAAACTAAACAAACAAACATCTTGAGTAATTTGTTGTAATGAATATAAAACATCAAATACAATTCCGTGGGTAAGTTTTATAATACATCTAAGTCTCAACATAAACCGAATTCCAATAGATCTAATAAATAATTTGTTTGAAATAAAAATAAATCACGACTTACGTAAAGTCAACGAAGGTTAAATCCACCCTGTCGCTCTTGTTTGCTTCTATGGCAAACAAAAGTCAAATATTATTTTATGTGCTTGCGAATTTAAAATATTTTTATTGTAGGTTTGTATGTCACTTTTTTGTACAAAATAATTCTTTCGTGCGTCTGCTTCTCTGTGCAGAACTTTAAATAACTAATTAATATAAAAAAAATAACCAACGAGAAACATAAATTTTTCTGTTTTTTAAGCACACCATGGCATATATATCTGCGTCGACGTCTCAAACATTTGTTGATGATTGAGCTCATGTATATATGTGTGTAGTGTCTAAATACATAGAGATGAAAATTAATGAGATGGACATTAAAAAACTATTATAACTGAGTGGGGTTAGTTTAATTGGTTATTAGCAGCCAGGTAACTGTTTTGGTTTGATCAAACTAAATAAGATGATATGAAAAATGATTATCTGCATCTAGCGAAATCTTCCTTTACGTTTATTACCTAGTTATAGTTAAGTTCCATATAAGACATCTGACTGAGAGAGCATCATCAAACATAAGCAATTTAACATAACGATTAGAATTAATTAGGTCGGTTTTCAAGTCACAGTTTCCTGAGTCAGATTTTGACCCCACAAACTAAATTTATATTAAATTGCATAAGATTTTAGTTTCTATCTACTAATTAATGATAGTTATTTTGTTATAAGTCATGATAAAGTTAAATTCCACACACGGTGTCATCAGCCAAAAGAATATAATCAACCAGACTATTCATCATTTGGACATAGAGACCCCCATAATATCATAGCGGTTAGACAAGAATGGCATTTGTAAGAGAAGTATATACATGATTATTAAATTTGAAACAGTATCATAATTAATTAGTTTTCTACAGACACTATATGGAAAGCCAAATCCCAAAATCTTGAAAAGAGCAGACATGCCGACAATTAACACTTTCATACACACACACACAAAAAGTATAGAGATATGGCTCACGTTATCTATGCTTAGATATTTGAATTATATGAGTATTTTATAATATTATAAGTTAGATTTATTTGTCAGTTGGTTAATCACAAATCATAAACACATTATTTAATTCCGATAGTAAATTATAAACCTAAATGTTATCATGTAAAATAATATGATATACACACTTATAACTTTATTTATATCAAATTGTTGTTATGTGTCATGGAGGGCAGGTCCATCGCTGTTTCGTCCTACACCTTCTTTATCATTTTCATATTCAAGTTTGTTGTTAATTTAATATTTTTTTGACTAACCAACAATCCTATATTTTAAATTTTATATACGTATATATACGTATATATTAATCACCCCACAGCCGCAGTATTATTCCACGGCATACGAATTATTATTGCTCAAAATATACATCTCAAAGATCAAATCATTTTTATTCTTTTTCTTTTGTGTTTCTATTTTGAATGGTGGGAGATTCAATGGAGATTACTCAATATCAAAGGTTTAGTGAAGGTTCGAGTTCTAGGGTTTCCATGAACAAGAACTCACAAGTGATATCCAAGATCAAGCCCAAGATTCGCATAATCCATATATTCGCACCGGAGGTCATCAAGACCGACGTCAAGAACTTCCGTTCACTCGTCCAGAGTCTAACCGGAAAACAGGCGGCTGGAGAAGCCAAAATCCGTAAAAAGAGAGCCAAACCGAGAATTCCGACGTCCCAAGAACCGGTTTGCGGAGAACATCATCAGCCAGTTAACAGGCTTTCGGGTTTCTCCGGTTTATTAGCAAGCGGAGGAAACCACCAGGTGAAAGAAGAATGGGGATCAGGTGATCAGAGTACTTCGAACACAAACACTTACTTTGATCTTGAAGGTTTGATCCAAGATGTCGGAGAAGATTACTTCTCTTCGTTTCCAATAAGATCTTCTTCTTCTTCACAAGTCGAAGGTTTCATCTTCAACAACAACAACAACGCCAACAACAACAACTTCGATACAAAGGGTCATAGTTCGACCTGATTAACCAGAGTTTAATTTCTAGGGTTTTCAGGCTCTTTCACTCTCTGATTCTGCAATCGCATTGGATGAGTGAGATCTAATCGTTCGAGGCATGAAAGCAAACGAACGAGATCATGTTTTTTTGGGAACAAAAGCATAGAAGTTGTATAATTTTGAAATTGATGGGTTCGATGAGAAACTTAAACTTTTGGTGGACTGACTTTGCCAAGGTTGAGAGATTTAATGAAGAGTTTAATTTATGTGCAGCCCTTCTAGGAGAAGTGACTGTATCTAATTAAGAGATCGTCGTCGTCGGTCAGAAAACCCTAGTTATTTTTATATGTAACTTCATTGATGTGCTCTTATTGGATGTGTATTAATTCTTTGGTGTGAATATATATATATATATATATATATATATATATATATGATTGATTTTTGCTGTATCTTTTGGGGGAAAGTTTTTGTATGGTAATTAGAACAAAGATTGACTTGTGTTCGATTGTTATTGATTGATTGAATATTGATATTACATATGTCAAATGGTTAACTAATTTAAAATGTAAGTAAGCATGATTTTTCTGGTACTAAATTATTTTACATGTACAACTCTTATCTGTACGTTTAGCAGTATGTCTTGCTCTTGGTTAAAAAAAAATAGTTTTAACTTACTAATATTTATTTACAATGTTAAAAATGATATATTCCATGTATATCAAATCTGAAAACAACTTTATGTTTTAGTGACCTTATATATGGAAATTCTAACAGTTGGATTTCAATGAGGGTAAACGTCCAAAAAACTCGTTTGTCTTCTCTCTTTTAGTAGCTTCATATAATAAACATTTCAATTGTTAATCCTATGCAACGCAGCTCTAATCGAATATTAAATCTTAGTTTTGTACATATATAGGTTCTGATTATTAAGTGGTCTGAATTTTTTTCAGACGTTAGGATTTTTTTCAGTTTATAACGTCTGGTTCCATAAAACTTGATTAAAAAGACAACTTCAAATCTGACTTTTCTAGGTTTGGAAACATTACGGCTGCTTCAAAGCTCATATATAATTTGGGTTTGATTTAACATTAAAACTTGTCAAGTAGGAGTAAATGCAAAGGAAATTGATCTGAACCGAATATAACCGCAACGGTACACCGAAATTGTGTTTTGAGATTTGTGTCCGTTGACCATCTCATGATTCTCATCATAAAGCCAAATGATTCGGTTTGGTTTCCCAAAATGGGAAAAGGTCCAAAAGTCCAAAACTGACCTGAGTGACCTTTACGCGTATTATTCCGGTTTAGTTTGGTTTGCCTTCTCAAAGTTCTCTAACGTCAACATTTTTTTTTTTTTAGAACTATTGATTAGTCTAATTTTTATTAGGAATGATTTTTCAATTAGTCTATATAGGATTGGTTGCATAAGATCGGATGAAAACATGAACAAGGACAATTTCAATCCTGACTTTTCTAGGTTTGGAAACGTTCCCGCTATTTGAAAGCTCATCAATAACCAAAAAGTAAAATGATAATTTTGAACAATATAATGCAAAGGAAATTGATCTGATCCAAAAAAAATAACCACACCGGTACACTAAAATAGTTTATTGAAACGCAAGTAAATGAACAAATCTCAAATAAATCCAAATGATTCGGTTTGGTTTCCCAAAAAGGCCCGGAGGCCAGTGACTTCTAGGCGTATAAAATTACGATTTTCTGCAACCGGTTAAGTTTGGTTTGGCTTCTCAAAGTCGTGGAAGGTCAAAACTGGAATTTTCATAATTAACCCTCTCCAGCTGCTAACTACAAACATATATACAAAGTAGAAAGTTGGGCGTTTTATATAGATCATTTTGTAAATCACACGCAGCTAAAGTTTATTCAACAATCGCCTTTTCTATTCTCGATCTCCGTCTAGCTACCGATTCTCTCGTAAGTTTCTTCGCTTTTTCTTAGCGTTTCTCCATCTTCCATAATTTCCGGAGAAACTAGTCCACTGTTTTCTTCTGGAATCTGAATATCGCCGGTGAATTGGATTCCGCTGATCGAATCTTAAGTTTCGTTGAATTATTGTTTCTGCGATAAACCTCATATCCATTTTTTAGAGTGTTGGTTGCTTGAGTTTCTACGGATCGACTTATATTTGTTTTGGTGGATATTACTGTCACAGGTTTTGAGTTTTGGAGAATGGTGTTTTTCCGCAGCGTTTCGGCCTTGGCTAGGCTGAGGTCTCGCGTTGTGAGTAGTTTGTTTTTTTTCCAATCACAATTTAGTGTTTGGTGTCTCTGTTTGATGCTAATCGATTGGTGATCGGATCTATGTATTCAGGGGCAGCAATCTTCGCTCAGCAATTCTGTCAGATGGATTCAGATGCAGAGCTCTACCGACCTGGTAATTAGCTCTTTTGTTTCAATATCTGTGCGTCGCTGAATGATGTGATCATGTAGTTTATGTAAATTTGGTTTATTCATAGTTGAATTCTGCTTGAGGTAATGACTATGTTTCTGTTGCTTTGTTCATTTTGCTTTATTGGTGGCAATTCAGGACCTGAAGTCGCAGCTGCAAGAGTTAATTCCGGAACAGCAGGTTAGCTTAGACTCTGTTTACAATGGAATGAAAATTTGTGCTGTTGACATTTTCTTCATTGACTTTGTATATTATGGTTATGTTGGTTGAAATTGTTTCTAAGTTAAGGCAGGCTACTTGCAGTGAATCTCTTTTGCTTTTCTAGTTCCCTCTTTCCTCATAAGATTTCCAATTTCAGGATCGTTTGAAGAAACTGAAGTCAGAGCATGGGAAGGTCCAACTGGGAAACATCACCGTTGATATGGTAGAAACGGGATGATTCATGTTTTTAGTTTGTTTGTATGAGCTTTACCTTGCATAACTCATCATAATTCGCTTTGAAATAAAGGTTATTGGTGGGATGAGAGGGATGACTGGCTTGCTTTGGGAAACCTCTTTGCTCGATCCGGAAGAGGTACTGATAGCTCTTTGTATATAGTTGTAATTGCTTGGTTATATCTTAGGTATAGAATATATCAAATGTTCGTCCTTTCCGTTTAAAGGCTGTTAATGTAGTTATCTTATCATTATTTCAGGGTATACGCTTCAGGGGCTTGTCAATTCCTGAGTGCCAGAAAGTATTACCTGCTGCCCAATCTGGAGGAGAACCATTGCCTGAGGGTCTTCTGTGGCTTCTTTTAACTGGAAAGGTATGGCTTTTGTTTACATTATTATAAGTTGGTCATTGAATGTCCAGAAGATTAGTTTCCCTCAAAATATTATCTAATGATAATGATATCCTTTTTACCCTTTTGGCGTATAGGTACCTAGCAAAGAACAAGTTGAAGCACTGTCGAAAGATTTGGCTAACCGAGCGGCTGTGCCAGGTTTGGCTTTTAATCTTCTAGCTCTGGCTGGTAGCAAAATGAAGCAGGCTGTTTATTGGCTCATCCAAATTTCTTCGACATCAATGTTTAGAAGAAATTGCTTAACAGAAATTAAATATATTCGAGGTTTTCGTGTTACACTTCTATTCACTCTTAATTTGTATCCAAATTTTATGCAGATTATGTGTACAATGCCATTGATGCCCTGCCTTCCACAGCTCATCCAATGACTCAATTTGCTAGCGGTGTTATGGCACTCCAGGTGTGGTTCTCTAAACTCGTATTGTTGTGATATGGGTTAAAACTTCTTCTTTTGCTGTAAGCAAACAATTTTCAGCAGAATGATATTTTTCTTTACCGATATCCAGGTGCAAAGTGAGTTCCAAAAGGCATATGAGAATGGAATTCATAAGTCAAAGTATGCGTTTTGAGTTTCTGGTTTAGTTCTTGATAGCATTTCATATTAGCTCGCATCATAACAGTGATCTTTTCGCCCAGGTTCTGGGAGCCAACATATGAGGATTGCCTCAACTTGATTGCTCGTGTTCCCGTTGTAGCTGCATATGTTTATCGGAGGTTAGTGAAGACTAGATATTTTTGTACTCTTTTTCATGTTTCTTGTAGCTTCTGGTTTTTCGGCATTGATAGTGTACCCTTTATTGGAAAATTTGTCATCCCTTATTTTTGCTTGTATTTACCTTTCCACTCAATTATTGCAGGATGTATAAGAATGGTGATTACATTCCCTCAGATAAATCTTTGGATTATGGTGCAAATTTTTCCCAAATGTTGGGATTTGATGATGAAAAGATGAAAGAGCTCATGAGGCTTTACATCACTATCCACAGGTCTGTTATAATTTTTTTCCGGCCATACATGTCTCCTTAACAAGCTCAATTTTATTTTAAATTTTTTGTTGATTTCAAGACTTTAAAATATTCCTTAGCATGATATTTTGTTTTTCTATTACTTTTTTTGTTATAGTGATCATGAAGGTGGGAATGTTAGTGCTCACACTGGTCACCTGGTATGTTTTCATACAGTCTCTCCATGTGTCAACTGAGAAGGATTGACCTTCTGGGAAATGGTTCATGTTTTACTGATAATCTGATAACACTTGTGCATTTAGGTCGGTAGTGCACTTTCAGATCCATATCTATCATTTGCAGCTGCATTAAATGGTTTAGCTGGGCCACTCCATGGTTTGGCAAATCAGGTATTCTCTCTTTTATATATATTGAATAAGTGTAAACTCTTCAATCTGAGCATCATGAGTTTCTCTGTTGTATATTACCTAGGAAGCTTGTTAAAACCATATGTTGAAGGGAACAAACTCTTAGTCTTATTTTTTTGTCTTGTTGCAACAGGAAGTTTTGCTTTGGATTAAATCAGTTGTCGAGGAATGTGGAGAAAACATATCGAAAGAACAGTTGAAAGAATATGTTTGGAAAACACTTAACAGTGGCAAGGTAATAACACGAAATTCCTCTACCATGTCATTCTTTGCTGTCTAGTCTTGTACCTGATGAAAGTTTCATTCAGATGGAGCATGCAAAATTGAGTTAACATCTTGTCTGCTAGTCATAATAGGCTATAATATTTCAGTTATTATGTGATACTATTCTGAATCCTGATATTTATGGTTTGTTCTGTCAGTCTAATAGCTCCTAGTAACTAATACCGCCGTTTAGATGTAACGTTACAGGAGGATAATATACTGAATATTTATTGACGAGCCTTTGATTTGTCTGCAGGTTGTTCCCGGATATGGACATGGTGTTTTGCGCAAAACTGATCCAAGATATGTATGCCAAAGAGAGTTTGCCTTGAAGCATTTACCTGATGACCCTCTTTTCCAGCTGGTACTTTGTTTTTTATATTTTCTCTTTTCTGTTGGGCTCCCAATATTCTACTACTGTCCAGTGGCTAACAAATTCTTCCAACTCTGTAGGTGTCAAAGCTTTACGAAGTTGTTCCTCCTGTTCTCACCGAGCTTGGGAAGGTAGTATCTCTATCCTTTTTCTTCTTCACATAGAAAGTATTATGACACCTCTGAGAAAATAGAATCTTCAGTATTCTACCAACAATTCCATAGCTCCTAGATACAAAGACTTGTGAATCTGAATCTTGCGAATCCTATGATGGCTTGTAATAGGTGAAGAACCCGTGGCCGAATGTTGATGCTCACAGTGGAGTGTTGCTGAACCACTATGGTCTTACTGAAGCGAGGTAAGAAGCAGACATCTCGTTCAAAGTATCATTGGGCCTAAGAGCCAGTACTCATATAATTGTGTGTATTATAGGTACTACACCGTGCTCTTTGGTGTTTCAAGGAGTCTTGGTATCTGCTCTCAGGTACATATATTTTCAGACAATACTTGTGTGCTGCTACACACCATTTAAAACAAAACTCGTATACTCAGCTTGTCTAATTTTGTGTGTTTTGGTTCAGCTAATATGGGACCGAGCTCTTGGACTAGCACTAGAGAGGCCAAAGAGTGTTACCATGGACTGGCTTGATGCCTTCTGTAAGAAAGCAGCTTCATCTGCTTAAGTCACCACTCGAGTCTCTGAGTCCCGCTCTCTCGTGTTACAAACAGAAGTCATTCCCTTCCACACTGAATAGCTTTTTTTTTTACCTTCTATTGACAGAAGAAAACATTGTTCATGTAGAAATTGTTCTTTCGAGATTTTCTTTTCTACCCTGAGAAAAAACGACTTGAAGGGTGCAAAATTTGCATTACGGAAAACTCGTGATAATAAATAAACAGTTGTATTCAATTTGCATAAAACCTCCATCATCAATAACAATCATGTATTAAGACTAATTTCTTGATGTACAATAAAGAAATCATCACATTGGAATGAGAAAAAAACAAGAGTCTGCAAAAGAGAAAACACCACAGCTGAGTTTATCAAAAGAAAATGGGATTTGCAAAGAGTATTATTAAGAGCTGGTCTTGTTGGTAGTGTCCTTAGTAGGAAGCTCATCGTCAGGAAGAGAGGCAGTGAAGTTAAGTCTGTCCTGAGTGTCGGCAGTAATAACAGGCATCCAAACATCGGAAGTGCCGCTAAGAAGCGACTTAACCTGTGGATCAGAAGCTATAGCTGATGATATCATCTCATCCACATGGTCTAATTTAGCTGATAACTTGTCCAATTCCTTAGCTATCTCCACCTGAAAAAACACCTCAGATTAAAGTTAGTATTGGAAAAGAAAGAAACATAAGAGTAAACGAACAGAGGACACAACCTCATTGAGGTGTTGGGCAGATTTTGATGGGACTTTGGTGACTTCTAAACCAAGAGCTTCGATCTTAGATCGTAATTCTACCTCTTCTGTATTCGTCAATGATTCCACCTGACAAATAATATAAACGATGATTCAAAACAATGCGCAAATGACTCAAACTCCAATGATAATCAAACTAATCAAATCCGGTTTCACAAAATTGAAAAACTCTCCTTTTAGATATGGATTTATTATGACTTAGATTATTATTGATTTGATTAATTAGAATTTATATATTTGAACACGGAGAGAAAACCTAGAAACTATCCAGAAATTGTAAGCGAGTGAAATTCGACTTAACATCAAAATAAACTCATAATTACAGAAAATTTCGGAGAAGAGAAACCAAAATCGAGACTAACGAAATTTCAGAGATCAAAACCAATGGGGATCGAAATTAAGAAATCGAGACCTGTTGTAGAAGACCCGAAAGAAGCTGAAATAGCTGCTCGTCGGCTTTCCCCTCCGCCATCGACTCTCTCTCGTCTCGCTTCTCTGTTTATTTTATAAATAAATCACATATAAATGAATAATCAAATCAAATCACTGTTTCGTTTTATGTGATTCGGTAACTTTAAATAGGCGAATCACGGAAGGGGCGCGTGCGCGTGAATCCCACGCCCCAGCTGTTTGTTTTCTATTTCCGACGTGGCTTTTGACTTTTGACTATTAATATTACCATCCCTATTTAATTTAATATTTTATTACCAAAATTTTGTTTAATGTAACAAGGACAAAACTCTTTTATTCGTCTTAGACTATATAGTCTATAGTTAGTTTGTGCAGGTCAATGCTACTCATCGTATATGATTATCCACAACCTACTCAATCCCTTGTAATACCCTATTTCCTTACATTTGACTTCAAATTTACAAAGCTTTCCAAATAATTGTAGATGGTGATGTAAATGATTAGACTAAATAAAGTTTTAAAAGCTTTATAATTCTTTTATTTAGATAATTGACAATTTCTCAAAGGGAAACCTTGCCACAAATCAATGTAAAACAAGAACCAAAACATAAAGAAATAAAAGCAATAAACAAGTTTTAGAGCTTGAAGAATCCAAGAGAGCTCCAAAGAAACGGATGGATCTCATGATCAACAAGTTTTCATTTTTTTTTAGATTAACATGAGACACGCCTTTCTAGCTTTTTTGGCAATCGTAGCTCTCTGCATCTCCAAATGTAATTCAATCCGCATCTTTTCCATCTCCCTTTGAGCTTCTAATATTGCATAACTCCGAAGCTGATGAGCCTCTTCTTCCTCCTTTATTCCCACCATTACTTGCATTTCCTCTTCCACTTCCTCCTCCTCTTTTTGGCTCCTCCTTTTCCTCTTCCTCTACCGTACAAGAATGTAAATGCGTGCCATAATCACATTCCTTGCAGTAGTACGACCATAGGTTATCCGGTACAGTCTCTTGACAAACATCGCAGTTAAAGATCAATCCGTTCTGGTAAGGAGAACGGTAGAGCAATGTGAGCGGATGCGCGTGTCCTTCACGCTCCACGGACTCGGGCATAGATATACCTCCGACATGAACATCGTACTGACAGATAGAGCAGTTGTAAGTGAATCCGGATCCATACTCGCCGCATGCGTCGCAGGTGTAAGTTGACTCGAATGGTGGGGAATAAAGCAAGGTAAGAGGATGATCAGGGTGAGCCTTATGACGAGTCTCACGTGGAAGCTCGAAACATGACTTGTGTAAGAAGTAATCACATTCTGACTTTGTGCATTTGAAAGCTGCGCCTATCAGGTCTAGATCACATCCAGAGCAGATGATCTCTTCATCAACTTGGGTTTTGTGAGCACGCAATGGATGGTTGTGCTCGGATGTCTCACAGATGGTTTTCTTGAAGCCATTACAGCTAATATCTTCTTCTTCTTTTTCTTTTCTTTTTTTTGTGTGTTTGATGTTTTTGATTCTTGTTAACCTAAAGGATTTGAAAGTATTTATAGGGAAAATAGTAAGACGACTTGTGATAACGAGTTTTCTTTAGGGTGGAACAGTGATGTGTTTTGGTTTGACTATTTTACCAAGTTTTAGCTTATATATTAGGACAATAATGTCAGTACGCGTTTATATGATGATATGATGTGATGTAGACAAAGATTTATTCTCATTTAGGATTTAAAGTCAAGAGGTGGAACTTTCTTCTTGATCCCCATCTATCACGCCATCTAGTTTTTTGTTGTACTTATAAATTATAATTGCTAATTGTATTTAAATATCACATAAATTTGATTTATCAAGCTGGAAATGTATACAAAGAATTGACATAGTGAAGGATGTGAGGTCAATTAACTACCGCGGGTCTCTAATGCATATATCGTCTTCAAGCCATCTGAAAATAAAGAGACTATGACTTGGGAAAGAAACTAATTTCCCATGGGAAAACCATAGTTGTTACTGATTGCATACATGCCAGTCTCATTAATATAATGGCCCCTCTGCAAAACTATAAACCAACTTGAATTTTTCGATATATAATATTTACGAAAGGTCATAAAGTATTTATAAAAATGACCTAAACAAAGTAAAACTTTCATAAATTAATATTCGGTAAATTAATAAATATTATAAAATAATAAAAAATTTAGATAAAGATTAGATAAAAAAAAAGGCGCGAACTCAAAATAGAAATAAATAAAGTTTCCGAAATCCGAAAAAGAGTATTTGGGTTCTCCCAATAACTGAATTTAATTATTAATATTTGATTATTAAGGGTATATGCGTGATACACAATCTATTTATTAATAATTGGGATAAGAAACCTTCTTATTTTAATGCATGTATTTAATTTATTCGGGGCTATTAGAGCGGGATCCACTTTTTGGGGCGGTTCGAATAAGAACTTTCTCTTTGTTATTCAGTCCCGAGTAGAACCAATGTAAAAAATAACAAAATTCGATAAGATAATATTGTTTTTGAAAATTATGGTTTTAGTATTTTTGTAAAATTGGATATTGTTAGAGCACATATTTGATTTTTATTGTATCAAACAATAAATGTTGTGTTATGTTTCAAGCTATGGAGTTGAAGTATTGTCTATAATTTTTTTTTTTTAAATCAAAATAGCTACCAGTTTTTTGTAAGTTTTTTAACTTCTAAATATGCATCATTATTATTATTATTATTATTTTCATCAATTTTTAAAATATTATAGTTGACTTCATTTATCGTAAATTTAAATTTATGTAATGTAAATCATTTGTATAAGTAAATTCACTTATAGTTTTTGTTATTTATAGTATTTAAGACATTAATTTTATTTAGATAAAAAATGATCTCAACTCAAATTTATGAAAATTTTATAGTAAAATCTTAAATGATAAATCGATTTAAACTAATCTTTCTGTAAATTAATATCACTATAAATTAATAAAATGTCAAAGCCCCCAACATTATTAATTTATAGAGGTTTTACTGTATAAAAAAGTTGGAAGAAAAAGGTTACCAAGAACCGGGCCTAATTATTTATAAATTATCATCTAAAATTTATTTTTAAACCTGTAGTTTATACTGTTCAAACTTAATTATTTATGATCAATTTAAAAAATTCTGAAACTTGTGATAAATTTTAGATAATTTTATAGGGTTTTTAAAACTAAATATGCTTAATTACTCGAACTAAACCTATTGAACCTGGAATAATCTCTTGTACACGATTTGTTTGACACTTTGACTCAGGTTTCATCCCAGACATTTTTCTTACCAATTTTATGTTTCTATATGTGGTATCTAAAAGTGGATTACTTTNAAATCGTACGTCCTACTTAGGCCAAAGCTACATCGAAAGTGGACTACATAGGTGGTAGACTTCTTTTTTTTTTTTGATAGGATCTTTATCAACCACCTATCCTATCAAAAAAAAAAAAGAAGTCTACCACCTATGTAGTCCACTTTCGATGTAGCTTTGGCCTAAGTAGGACGTACGATTTTGCTTTTCCTTATCCAATACCACTATTTGGTGGTTTTGACCTTGTTTACTTAAATTCTTGTAAATAATAGCCTATGATCATAGGGAGAGGTCAAATTCGTTTTCAATATTTTGATAGTTATTCTACACGTTAATTGATTTAGAAGTCAAACTTAGTTAATCCATCTAAATGGAAACCATATTTGATATTGGCGCGTTTGGTTATACTATATATCTCAGAGATTCGATATATGTGCAGAGCTGTTCTTTAATTGTTTGGGGGGTTGTTATTATTTAATGCCATTACGCGGACTAATTCGGAGACTTGTTCTATGTGAATTGTTTTTCTTTTCCTTTTCTTTTCTTGTGATAATGGATTTCGTTCTATGCTAACTGTAACACTGTTGAAAAACAAATCTATGCAAACTATATATGCGTCACGAAGTATATATCATATCATCCATCGATTTGGAAATTTAGAGAGAATGGATTTCATTAATTTAGTTTTCATTTTTTTTGTTAACACATTCAAAGTGAACTAAATTTTAAAAAAAAAAAACACATTCAATGTTTTTTGTTTTGTTTTCAAAGAGATTACATGGCTATGACTCCAAGGGTCATAGAGATCAAGAAAGTAGTTGAGTGAGAAGCTTAATTAAGCATACAATCTAGTAGCTATTACTAATAACCAAAAAGCTAAAGAGATCAGGGGATTAGCTAGAGAAAAGCTAACTTGAGCTCCCTAATTGTGAGGTCCACCACCATCGTCCTCTACATCCACGGTTTCCTCGCCCACCAACAGTAGTCCAAAGCATCTCTTGATCCTTTTGAAATGGCTTTATTGGCCTTCTTCCTCGGGACCTCTGAGTTACATCGTTAACCGATTCAAAACCTGAAAAAAACTTCGGATTAAAAAGGATTAGTGCAATGATTGAAGTACAGTCTCAATGACTGAAACACTTGTTGAAGTTGTTGAAACAACCTCATTAGAAAATTGTAGATATAGTGCCAATATATAGGTGTAACAGGTTCTGTAGCTTGGAAGAGAGTAGTTGTAGCGGGTTTTGTAGTATCTAAGTCATGTATGGGGTCAGCCTCAACGATCGATGGAATTGGCTGCTGGAACTGAGAGGAGTACTGCTGCAACATGTTTGGTTGAAGCCGAAGCAACATCATTGTTGGAGACGGAGGCAGGAATTTCAACCTCTGTATGTGAACGTAATGGCAGAGATTGGAGCAGCCTCATCAATAGAGGTAGAGATGGTGACCTCAGCTGTTGTAGATACATCTTACATATTTTGTGGGAACCATGGAGATATTATATTTTTCATCATCCAAAGCAATCCGTTGAGGGAATTGTTTGTCTAACTCAACTTCAATCATGAAATCATGATCTACAATGTTATTGTTAACTATAATACGAACTTTTCTTTATTAAAAAAAAAAAAAGGTAAATCCATATAGATTTGAACATTTATTTTAAAAGCTAGGTAAAGCCAGATAGATATGAAATGTTTATTAAATTGAAAGCAAATCCACATATATATGTGAAAGTGTTCCAAAAGGTACAATTCATTAAACCCTAGAACTTTAGTCGTCTAAAGTTTGGTAAAACTCAACAGTGACTCCCATATCTTCCTCCCAGTCATCCTCTAGCGCCAACACATGGAACCACATGGCCAGACCACTCTCGTCTACAGTAGATGGAAACGGGATTTCAAATCGACAGAGAGGGCACGAGTTGTGACTAGCGAGCCAAGGAACAATGCAATCATTATGGTACAAATGGTTGCATGGCAATCTCCGAGCAGTTTCTCCAACCACGAAATCATCCCTGCATATAGCACATGGTAAAGTAGAGTCATCTGAGGAAGAGGAAAACAGCATTAAAGATGAGATCTCAACGGTCGGAATCGATTCAATGGCGTCAAGAAACTGAGATTCCTCGTCGTCATCAGAATCATCATCAAGACTAGCTTCGAAAGGGGTCGAAGAAGTGAAAGAGGAAGGAACATTGCAGAGTGGACAGTATGGAGGTAGAGAGGAAGGCGATGAGAGGACAATCATGATGAGGTCACATTCATCACACTTGAAACTCCGATGCTCCAACTGGTTTCGGGTGGAGGAGGAAGACATTGCGAATTTTGTTGGTTTGAGGGAAAATGGGATTTCTTTAGATTCTTATAATCTAGTGGGAATGCTTGTAATATGGTATTTCGGTGCGTAATGGGAATATTGGGGAATTTTTGGTATTTTCTATTATTCAAAGATTTTTATGAGCTCTTAAGGTATTAGTCAAATTGTATTGGATTTTTTACCAAAATGTATCCCATTTTCCTCTGAATAATTTATTATGTTGTTTTTTTAGTTTATATGAATGATGACACGTATTGTCTGGTCAAAGTAACTAAAATGTTATAAATTTAAATTCCAAAATATACAATTCTACATGGGAATAGAAACAAAATCTAAATATTTTGATAAATATATTGAACATACATTGGTAGTGCATTATTGAAAATTTTGTAACCTAGTTTGTTTCTACTAATTTTGCCGCTATGTCAAAATCTGGATTCGTATATGAATTGTAGACCCAAAAAACAAAACAAAATACATTAGCAAGCGCACGTTTTGAAATAATTGACATGAGCATTTGAATTGATGAGCATTTGTTGATGCAATTATCATACACTTCTATATATTAACGAGTAAAGATATTGGTAGTATTTGTGCAAATTTTAACTGGATTATACGTGTACAATTCTATGGAATAATATGAAGAAAATGATTTTACTGATTAATGATTTTCGGTTCTCAACTGTTATAAATTATAAGAGATCGATATCGGAAACCGTTCGAAAATAATTTTGTAGGTAGTTGACAATGATGATTTTGTAGGTCACGATAATCTTGTTGTTGGTGGCTGTTTTTGTTCGTAATGATTGTGACTTTCTTGATGTTTTCTAAAAACAGCGTGAATGTAAATTTTTGAATATTTTAATTATTATTTCTTATTATGTTTCTCTTCGGTTAATGACGTTTTTATTTATAGTCAATTTATTTATATCGGTTTATATAATAGAATTTTCAGTTTTACAATTCAAAAAGATTATATTAGATATGAATAATTTAGTTATACCAAATTTATCTTTAATAAACAAATTATGTAGAATTGATATAAACCAAAGTGTTGTAGTACGTAGTAGCTACGTTTGATTTCATGTCATTTATGTTTGATCTAATCCAGTGTTAAGAGTTTCTATATGTAAAGTTTCAAGATTAAAGCAAAAAGTCGCTTTGGCCGAGTGGTTAAGGCGTGTGCCTGCTAAGTACATGGGGTTTCCCCGCGAGAGTTCGAATCTCTCAGGCGACGAATTATTTTTATATTAAAAAAAATATATATTTTCGTTTTTTCAGTTACACCTTTCCCCTAAAACAAAAATCTCACGATCATCTCCGATCTCTTCATCCTCAAATCTAACAATCTTCCGATTCAGTTATTCAAAATCACCAATTCAAATTTCTCCAATCAAAATAGTTAAAATCTCATAAAAGTTCCAAGTCTTTTATTATTCATACTCGGTTACATCAGACACTACAAAAAAAAAAAAAAAAAA
>VBRH01000508.1:9689-26565 GCA_014578085.1 Cardamine resedifolia | reverse complement strand
AAAAAAAAAAAAAAAAAAACCACAAAGACAAAGACAGTTAAAAAAGATCTCAAAATCATCCATCACTATTCACGAAGAAGCTTTCTCAAGCTTCGAAGCTTCCAGATCCGCCGCTTTTTTCAGAAAATTATCATCATCATCATCTAACGCCATCGTAATCGGACATGATCCGAGTCCATCGGCAATCGCAAGCACGATCTTCTTCATCTCCGACATAAACTCTTCCAGATCCACAGAACCGCTCTGGTCCGTATCGAATTTATCGAAGATCGAATCGTAGAGCTTCGTCAGCTCCTCCGGAGGAGTCACCACATCGACACCGAAGTGCGATTCCAATAGCCTCATCGATTCAAACGCCTTTCGTAGCTCTGAACGCGATAAAACGCCGTCGTTGTTGAGATCCAGAGCCGCGAACCTCTCGGTTACACTTTTTTTGAACTGCTCTTCGTCGGCCACAAACGACCGTACCGTTGATCCATCGATCACTACTACTCCCATTTTCTTCGGTTTTCGTTTATTATTTTCCGTTTATTATTTGTTTCTTAAAATTGAGAGGACAATAAATACAGTAGTTATCCGAATTGGTGAAGATAAGAACTACGCGAATATTAATATTAGGCCCATAGAAAGTTAGACACCATTTTTTCCTTGGGCTGTATAGAAATTTTTAAAAAAAAACCAATGGTTTGTCGGATTAGATTAACCTCGTAAATTTTTATAAAGAATTTTTACAGACCATAAATTATTACAGTGAACCAATTAGTAGACTCTCTTAGTAAAATGGTTTACATTTTTAACTACTCGTGATTTAATTTTAATCCTTTTGAAAAAGTTGAAAATTGAATTTTAACACTCCGATGAATTAATAAATTTAAATGAAGATTATAAATAATGAGTTCTTATGTTCGAGTGGAAAAGCCCATGGGCCTTTGCGAACGGGATAGTGACTTTTTTTTGTGCATATTTTACTTTTCACAGGCAAGGCAAGTGACGTAATAAATGACGCGATGGTCTCGTAGCTTCTTAGAACACGCAAGTGTCAATCACTGATTCACTGGGTCGACAATTTCACTCGGTGGGTTAGTGTAGTGTGGTTCCTTTTCTCTTCTACACTCCATTTCTTAGCATTCCCACAACTTTTTCTTTTACCTTCGCCATAACTATTTTTATAAAACTATTATGATTGTATGAATATTTTAGGCTAAAATAAATTATTTAGCTACGAAACTTTTTGTTAAGGAAATGAAATAGTGAGAACTGTTTTATAGGGAATAAAATTTTGAAAATAGCTTTATACTGAAAGCAGAAGTATCACCAACAACACCTTTCAGGATGTCAATTAGTATGTCGCCTTATTATAACCCAAATTTATATCTGATAATTTACATATATGAGTTGTATATGAAAAATGAAATAAAATCTTATTAACAATAAAAAATAGATGGAAAAAAAATCTGATTCATCATTCTTATTTAATACATTTTCAATTACAAAAACAAAATTCCAAACAAACACACAGTTGATTCAGTTATCTGTATGCAAGACTGAAAATCCCAACTAAATTTTGAGGGATTTAGAATACACCAATTCTGTCCCATAAAACGATATATTGTTCTCACAATTTTCATCACAAAAGAAAAAAAAGAAACAAAATATCTCCGATATATACTTGTCGACACGACAACGCATACAATGTAATCATCACATAACTTACACAATATAAAAAAAAATCTTTTAAAAAACCTTTTGCTAAAATTTGCTATATAAATCGGAAGAGGGCTGGGAAAGAAATGGAAGTGGAACCCATAACACAATAACACTGAAAAAAGAATCGAAATAACTAAAGAATGAAGTCATGGAGGATTAATCTAATGGCGATGGCAATAGCTTTAATAATGGTGGCTACGGTAGTGTCAGCTAAAGATGATAAGGCGAAAGACAAGGAAGAGTGTACGGAGCAGTTGGTGGGTATGGCCACGTGTCTTCCTTACGTGCAAGGACAGGCAAAGTCTCCGACGCCGGACTGTTGCTCCGGCCTCAAACAAGTTCTTAATTCCGACAAGAAGTGTCTTTGTGTGATCATCCAAGAAAGGAATGATCCTGATTTGGGTCTCCAGATCAATGTTTCCCTTGCTCTCGCTCTTCCTTCTGTTTGCCACGCCACTGCTGATGTCACTAAGTGCCCTGGTTCGTTCCATTACCTTTTTTTTTTTTTTCCTGTTCCATTACCTTTCTGCATTTTGACGATATAATATTTGTTACGTGATTGGATCAGTGGAAAAAAACAACTATTTTTCCGGATCAATTGGTTAGTTGGATGCTACATTTTTTTGGATATTTATAAAGTTTGAGCTAACTAAATCTAAGTTTTTTTGTATATACTTGCTTAAAATGTAAGACTTGAAATCATGTAAGTATTGATGATTTCATTGATTGGATGTTATATTTCTAGTTTTAACAGGTAAGTTAAAGCGGGAAAGGGAGAAAAAAAACTGAAAACTCTATCTATACAACATTTGGATCGAATTAGCTGATTTGGTGGAACTTAACAACAACAACAAAATGTTTTAAAAAATGACAAATCCACCATAAAAGTTAGTTAACTGGTTTAGTTAGTTAAAAGTCATTCGTGTCAGCCAGTCAAGGTGTCACCATCGAATCGAAGAGTAAAGTTGAGAAGTAAAAAAACAGAGAATGTGTATAACAAACAATTTTTTTTAATTTTTTTTTAAAAAAAAGAAAACAAACAAGGTTCGAAAGGTGATTATAGAGCATATCAAACTCATGAATTTTTTGGACTGGGTGTTTCAGCTTTGCTTCACATGGACCCAAATTCTCCAGATGCCCAAGTCTTCTATCAGCTAGCTAAAGGTTTAAACAAAACTGGCCCAGCCTCTGCTCCCACTGGCTCGGCCCCTGAGCGCACTGGAATGTCTCCGACTGCAGGATTTGGTAACAACAGTGGTCGGACGACCTCTGTGCCAGGCACGAACCATGCTCAAAGCTTATTATGTAAACAATGGCTAGGGCTCGAAGTTGTTGCCCATTTCTTCATAATTTTTTATGTTCTTTCTATTGTTGTATAGGATTACAGGGAAAAACATTCTTGCTTGGTGTAAGAACTCTTGTGAAGAATTATCTTTTTGGTGTCTTCTCATCACAATAAAAGAGGAAAAAAGCAATGATACTACTAGCACGCAAGAATGCTTTATATTTTGTTAACTTTACAAAGAAAAAAGTGAAGAAAAATAGTCGAATTCAAGTCATTTATATGAAAAATTGAGAATATTTTGTTCCAAAAAAATGAAAATTCTTTTACGAAGTTGAAATCTGTATTATATAAAAAAAGAGGTCGGCCAAACAAAGAAAACTAGAGTTGAAAATGACTTGTCATGATCTTAATGAAGTTTTTTTTTTTGATAAAAAAAAATGCTGATAATGTCCTTTCTTATTATAAAGTTAGTATACACCGATTACGCGCATGAAGATAATGATTTGAGAATTGAGATCGATGTTCTCACATTTTTCGTCAAAATAAAAACAATCTAATCAAAATAACAAAAAGAAAACGGTATCATGGAGAATTACTCTAGTGGCGATAGCATTACCTTTTATAATGATGACAATATTGGTCGGTGCTGGAGAAGATAACGCAAAAAAACAAGAAAGAGTGTAGAGAAGAGCGTTTGAGTATGGCCACATGTCTTCCTTACATGAAAGGAAATTATTATTTGGAAATTGTGTGTTCCAGCTTTGCTTCACTTGGACACACATTCTCCAGAAGCCCAAGTGTTCTATGAGATAGCTAAAGCTTTAAACAAAATCGGCCCAGCCTCTGCTCCCATTGGCTCGGCCTCTGACCCAACCAGAACCAGCATCCCTCCGACCGCTGCTGGATCCGGTAACAATATTGGTCGGACGACCCACTTCTTCAGTAAACGAAGGATAGGGCTCGAAGTTGTTGCCCGTTTCTTCGTAAAATTTTTATATTAATATCATCCTCGTATAAAAACAAGAACAATGAAAAGTGAAAATGTATGTCACGTTGATTTTGTGCAATTGCGGTGACGTTGAATTTGCCTGGTTACTAATTTTGACTTATGTATCATGTATCTAGTTTCCCTTCGTGACAACTCTTCTCAACTTTTTTTTTGTGTGGTGTAAAATAAGACACGAGCTACTGTATTTTTATGTCTCATATGCTTTTATCAATTTTATTTGGAATCTTGTTTCTTTTGAACTCTTTTATTTGGAATCTTTTACTTGAGAAGATAAACTGAATTTTATCCATCGACTCATTGAGTATGATGGTTTGGTTTGCCTTTATTACATTACTCACGTAATTTCAGTAACGGTAGATTTAGGTATTAATTATCTTCTTTGCTAAGTTGATAACAAATATTGGAAAATGTAAGAATCAAGCCTCTTTGGTATCGATTAATATTGGAATTTGTATGGTGCCTGTCTACTGTAAAACGTGTTTTCTCAAGTTCTCAACTAAGCAAAGATTTGGTATTTCCCTTAATATTCTGCAACAGTAAAGAAAGAAATCATAAAAAAAGTAAAGAGAACAGAGAGGAGGGAACCACAAGGCTTAAATGGAACGTGACCATTGAATTGTAAGGCACAAACTAAATTGTATATATCCAAGTTGCAAACTTGCAATATATTAACATATACTTCCTCCGTTCTTTTAGTATATGTTAATATATTTTATAATATACTACAAAATATTGATGCATTTGACAATTTTTTTAGGTGTGATATATATCTCATAATTAAAAGATCACTTGTATGTAAACAATCGATCGGACTACTGATTTTTATAAGCATCTCCATTGAGATTTTGAAGTGGATTTCTCATTATTTAAAATAACTATATGTGTAGAAAATAAAAAAAGATTAATATAAAAATAGCAATATAAAATTTTATAAAATATATTAATAAAGGATAGAAAAGAAAATTTAATTATTTTTTAATATGTGTAAAATAATTGTCTGCCAAGAACAAGTTGTAACACACAGAGAATCAAAATACTATCAACTACAACTAGATTTCGAAGAATCTGTTGCATATATTAATATCCAAATATTTCCCATACCCAAATCAGCAAATCCATAGAGCAATCACATGACCGCACAGTTCCCCAAGTGATCTTCTTTCTCTCTTCACGATCGTCTGAACTTTCAACGGTATAATTCTTTTCTTTTTTGTTAACGAATTTTTTCCTTTTTTTTTCCTTTTATTATTCTTCTTTGGTCAATATTTAAAGTCGAAATGAGTGACGCATTTACGCACGAAAATAATGATATTAGCGTCATGTACTAATACAACGATTCAAGTTTCTCGTCAAGCTCACCGTTTGCTTTTTGTTTTCTTTTTTATTTTTCCGTTTTCCCGTTTATTTGGGGGAATCTCTTAAATCATACAAAGGGTCTAATTCAAATTCGATTTTTGGGATCGGAAGTTTCTTCTGTTCCTCCATTCTATTTGGTACAAAAGTTTGTTCCTTGCTCTGTTCTGGAAATCTCATCTTCCTCAACTTCTTCAATCTGAAAGTTCGTATTTTTAGATACTATTAATCAATTCTGGATTCTGGGTATTCCAAAATCTTGATGGGTCTTCCATGCACGCCTTTGCAGGTTCCAATTGTAGAGGCAAAACAAAAAAAAAATTGTTTTCTTTTGAAAACGATTGGTTGATGACGTCATCGGTGATTGTTGGAGGGAATGAAGAGGATCCATCGACAAAACCACTTGGAAGATTGTCTGTGTTCTATTATGGAGTTGGACATATGCTTAATGACATTACTGCTTCTTGTTGGTTCACTTACCTCCTTTTGTTCTTAACCCAAATTGGTCTCTCCCCAAGGTAAAATTAATTCTCCTGAATTTTTGTTAAAACTTCTTCATATTAATCGAGCTTTTCTTCTTCTTTTGATAGGGATGCTGCAATTGTGATGCTCTCTGGTCAAGTTGCTGATGGTTTTGCTACTATCTTCATTGGTGAATTGGTAACTTCTTTTGTTTTTGGATTTTCAATTATTTCAATCAACTAAATTTGTTCTAATCATCTTAGTCTCATGTAATTTAAAGTAATATGAATTAAGGTAAAATGATCTTTGTTCAATGTAACAGTGTATTTATCTCACAACTTCTGTCTTCTTCATATTACAGATTGACAGATTTGGGCATTTCAAAATTTGGCACGCCGCAGGATCTGCATTAGTGGCGATCTCATTTTCCTCTGTTTTTGGCGGTTGTTTGCCTTGTTCAATCCTCCATAGTAATTCTTTAACGGTCGAAACATTATCGTACAGTATGTTTGCAGCTATCTTCAATATAGGATGGGCTGCTACTCAGGTTTCTCACATGTAAAACAATCTTTCTTTTTTTTCATTTGATCTTCTCTTTAGGTTAAGCTCAAAATTAACTCAGAGAGAGATGTTTATTTTTATAATCTTTATGTTCTTTAGGGCAATGGTCAATTGCATTACATTGAATTCAACAAGCAGAGTAGCACTAACAAGCTCCCGTAACGCCTTTAGCATGGTTAGCTCTTTCCTTCCCTTTGTTCTTATTTGAGCTCTAAAAATGTCTTTTTTTTGGTTTATACTTAAAACTTTTCCGTCGACTGTTTTTTCAGGTTGCTAATTTAGGCTTATATGCGATTGCTTTAGTTGTATTTGGTGTTAGCAAGGCTGGGACAAAAGAAAATACCGAAACTCAGGTTTGTGCTTTTTATTGACTTGCTTTGCATACATATAGATCAAAGTTAATGCCTTTCAATATGATTCTAAGTCCGCCTTGAATCTTCAGTATCGTTGGATTGCGTATTCATCCATCACTGTCGGCTGCTGCTTTGTAGTCATATTTCTTATGGGGACAAAGGAACCACGGTAATGTAAAATTTCTCTGAAATGAAATGTTTACATCAATTGATAGATGATATTTTATTGACAATGAGTTGGCTTTCGTGTTAAAGGCTGCGGAGAAATCTAAGAGAAACTAGCCGAGCAAGAATACCATGGTCTTATTGGTTCCGTAAAATTCTATATTATCAAGTCGCTATGGTTTATCTCCTCACTCGACTAGTATTGAATGTTTCACAGGTTAGTTTCTTTATCTTTCTTACTTCTTTTGTATTAGATCAATACTTACTTTTCAAAATGGCTTTAATGTGTTCACAGGCATATCTTGCATTCTTTGTTATTGATGATTTGCAAATGGCTCAATCCACTAAAGCTCTAGTAAGTGAAATAGAATCACTGCAATTAGCTTTTTCCTCTATGATCATCAAACTTATCTGATCAATGTTTACTTTTCAGATTCCTGCGATAATCTACATCTGCAGCTTCGTTGTATCTGTTATGCTGCAGGTACAACAAGTTTAAACACATTCTTCTTTTTCCATTCTGTTATGTAACTATTTATTCCTATACATGTAGGAGATTCCGTGGAATGGAAAACGCCTCAAAGCATATTATTGTGCTGGTGGTATTATTTGGATATTTTGCGGTGTATCAGTCCTCTTATTGCCCAGAAGCATTAGCTCTTTCATGTATGCGATCTCTGTCTTTATCGGCATCGCAAATGCATTAATTCTGGTAACGAAAATCCTTTGCTATATCTAACGTCTTCATGTGTTACACATGTTGTGACTTAACAATCTATCTCTTGATAATCAAATTTTTTACAGGTGACAGCAATCAGTATGCAAAGTGTATTAGTTGGTTCAGAACTCGGTGGATGTGCTTTCGTTTGTGGGTCATTAAGCTTCTTAGACAAAATGTCATGTGGACTTGCTTTATATGTTCTTCAGTCACACCAAAGTAAGTTTTTGTTTTTCTTTCTTTATTTCTAATATTATCCTAACATCAATAGTTCATTGATGGATATGTATGATTTGGAAAATGGTGCAGGCAATTCACCAAAGGTCGATGTAAACGTCCAACGAAATTTTTACTTTTCGGTGACAAGATATGGACTAGGACTTGTTCCAGCTGTATGCTCGCTTATTGGAGTTGTTGTAACATATTTTATGGAACTCGATAGCACAATTCTAAAGCCTCTGTGTCAACCACTGCTGCTAGAATGAACAGAAACGAAGATCTGCAAAGCTTCTAGTCTTATATGTTTCAGTCCACTTATTTTTTTTGTTCATAAGGATAAGGATAGATCACACAGCGACAGTCAAAATATTTGTACCAGAATTACTTGGTTTGAAAAAATTAATACAAGTTGATTTTTTCGTTTGTCTACTCTTAACCACTTTATTCATTGAATCTTCCTTGTATGATATTGCCTCTATAATTCCTGCAGATGAATGAATATAAATGACTATTTCTGCAGCAAGATTCTTAGAAAAAAAGGATATTGGCTGCACCATTCAAATCAAGGGTTCATCTTATGTCCCAAGTGGAGAGTAGTCTCCCGAAAACAGAGTAATAAAAAAAACAGAGCAAGAAAAGAAACAGAACACTCGAAAACAGAGCAATTAGAGAAAACTAGAGTTTCTTCAACTTCAAGGTCACCCAATGATCATTCCTTTCTCATAAAAACCGTTTCCATTGCAACCATATTAAGAGAATGAAGCAGTGAAACCTTAGAATTCAATATTTATCCAAATCATACTCAACAACTGAATCTAGAATCTACAAAAAAAATAGCTGTTGCAATCAGTTGAAGGGATGGGTTAGTGTTCATTTTAAGTGATGGGTCAAAGCCCTTTTAGGGCCCATTTACTGACTTAAGAATTTCAGGTAAGCAATATACAAAAAACGCTGTCGTTTCGTCTGACTCTGAGTTTAGGGTGTTCGTTCTTCCCCGCCGACTAGTAGTCCCGGGAATTCTCATTCGCAGGAGCTCCGGTGAAAATGGAGGCCAAGAGCAAGAAAGCTGGACCTCCTCGTCTCTGCTGCTTATGCAATCAGAGACGTCCCGTCCTCAAACGACCCAAAACCCTTCAACAGGTAACTTTTTTAATTTCTCTTTCTTCTTGCTTCGACCAGAATGAATCTCCTGTTTTGGGTTTTAACTAAGATTTGAAGGAGAAGCTTAGAACAAACTTTTATACTGTGAGCTTTGGCTCTTTCATGAATTATAATGGTATGGATTTATGATCTCTATGTGTTTTAAAGATATGCAGAGAGTGCTTCTATGAGGTTTTTGAGGAGGAGATTCATCAAGTCATTGTTCAGAATCGTTTATTCAAATCCGGTGAACGAGTCGCTATAGGTGCCTCTGGTGGAAAAGGTAATTGCTTTGAGTGTTCTTGATCTTTTTCTTCAATATAATGGTTGTGATAGTTGATTTAATTGGAGCTGGTGCTTTGTGCAGATTCTACAGTTCTTGCATATGTGTTATCAGAACTAAACAGACGTCACAATTACGAGCTAGACCTCTTTCTCTTGTCCATTGATGAAGGGATTACGGGTTATCGTGATGATTCTCTTGAGACCGTTAGAAGGAACGAAGTCCAAGTAAGCGAATTTTATGTGTATTAGGTGATTTTTTTATGGCGGGTTTTTTCATTTAATGGGTTTTATTTGTTCTTCCAGTATGGTTTGCCTCTTCAGATTGTTTCATACAAAGATCTGTATGGATGGACGATGGACGAGATTGTGAAAATGATTGGTTTGAAGAACAATTGCACCTTTTGTGGTGTATTCCGTCGACAGGTTCAGAGCTATTTTCTTTTTGTTGTTCATCAGTTTTTGTCAATTACTCAGCATAACTTGTGCTATTGCTTCTGTTTAATGATACAAAGGCACTTGATCGAGGAGCTGCTTTATTGAAAGTAGATAAGCTAGTCACTGGACATAATGCAGATGATATGGCAGAGACCGTTCTCTTGAACATATTGCGAGGGGATATTGCTAGGTAAACATTTGTTAGTGATGATGTGATTAAAATCTCTCTTCTTCCTCAACTAATTAAATTTTGTAACTGGGCGACTATAGATTAAGTCGGTGCACATCAATTACTACAGGTGAAGAGGGTCCCATTCCAAGATGTAAACCTTTCAAGTATACATACGAAAAGGAGATTGTCATATATCCTTCACTATTAAACCCTTTTGTTTTTGATTACTATTGATGATCTTAACTTGTCAACAAATTTGATACCTTAACATAGCTATACGTATGCTTATTTCAAGAAACTGGACTACTTCTCCACCGAGTGTAAGTGTCCATTTTCAAAGTTTTGTTGTTTTTTTAATGGCTAAAAAGTCTTTCTTAATCCTTGCTTAAGCTGTTTGTTACATTTTCAGGTATATACTCTCCTAATGCATATCGTGGGTTTGCCCGTGAGTTCATCAAAGATTTGGAAAGAATAAGGTTCTTTCTCGACTTTTTTTCTTTCTGTTAGTATCCGCTACAATCAAATAGAGTAAAGTAGAGATCTCTAACTTATATAAAATTCAGGCCAAGGGCGATTCTAGACATAATAAAATCTGGTGAAGATTTCAGAATTGCGACAACCACAAAGATGCCTGAGCAAGGGACATGTGAGCGATGCGGGTATATTTCTAGCCAGGTGAGAGACCTCTCTTTATCACACATCAAGTCAAATTTTATGCCTAATAGAATTAGAGTTAATATAGCATCTGCTGGCTTGGTTTTGGATTACTGAATGATATGCAGAAATGGTGCAAAGCTTGTGTTTTGTTGGATGGACTAAACCGTGGTTTGCCTAAGATGGGTATTGGAAGACCGCGAGGCCTAAATGGTGATCATAACAAGGAAACAAAGAAGCCTGGATCTGTTGCCAAATCTATTGAGAGCAAACAATGTGGATCTCTTGATTTCTAAACTGTTGAGGCAAAAGCTGTGAGAATGATTTATATAAAACATACAAGGTTTTATCTTACATAAAGTTAAGAAGAATTTGATAAACAAACAAGGAACAAACCAAACAGTACATGAAAAACAAAACGAAGTCGTCAATTTTCATCACCAGCCCAATTCCCCTTGAGTTTAGGCCCAGTAGGCCCATCTTCACCATACACTTCATCAGGAATCTTATTAACAAATTTAACAAAAGCCTTTTTCAAAGCACCTGGCAATATCTTTTCAACGCTCCTAAACTCATCATCGACGTCGTAATCAATTTTAGGTCCCCATTTCCTGAAATAATTAACCCACGGCGGCTCCACCACTCCTCCGCCGTCACCATACTCCGCAACAATCACCTCATACCCTAATCCAGTATCAATCATCTTTTTACTCTTCGCCGTATCGTTCCTTAGCCCAATCCCATCGTCTCCTTGTAACACCAATCCAGGTTTCGAATACATCGCGTGTCCGTGAAGCGATGCGTAAGCCACAGGCTTATTGCTTCCTCCTCCTTGGAGCTCTAAATCGCAAGCATCGATCCAAACTCCACCACTATGCTCCGATAAGAACACTCGCCATAGCTCTCCGCTGAAATTGCTGATCCTTAACGTCGTGTGTTCCCAATCCCCAATGTGTTCGCCGATTCTCCCTAATGGTAGATTTACGAATTTGACTTTGGCTTTTGCTGGTCCATTGAAAGGGTAAAATATCCAGATTGCTATATCTGTGAACGTTGCTCCAAGCATTGGTTTGATGTGAAGATACACTTTTGTGCTTTGTAAGTCTCCTTTCTTCACTCTCTCTTTCTCCTTTTTGTCTATAGGAAGATCAAGCCAGTATGATCCATCGTTTGCTCCGCCTTGTGGA
This sequence comes from Cardamine resedifolia, assembly GCA_014578085.1. Taxonomy (NCBI): domain Eukaryota; kingdom Viridiplantae; phylum Streptophyta; class Magnoliopsida; order Brassicales; family Brassicaceae; genus Cardamine; species Cardamine resedifolia. The sequence goes on along the minus strand of VBRH01000508.1, from coordinate 14,860 downwards.
AGATTAGACCCGTTTGATTCGATAGCGATTGGTTTTGATTCTTCACCTTTCTTGTATAGCAATGCTCCGTTGTTGAAGTACCAATTAACAGAGGAAGGTAGATATTCTTCATCTGGGTGGAAATAGATCAATGGAGAATAAGTTTGGAACAATTCTCCGATTTGGGACCCATTTGGCATTGTAGAGAAGTCTAATTTCGTATTCTTCAAGCAAGATAAAGCTGCAGGAGGAAGAGAAGAATTTTGGGTTTGGCATGTGAATGTACCAACATAGACACCTGTAGCTTCTATTCCTCTTGTGGTTGGTCTTAGATTTGAGATGTTGACTCCGTTTGTTCCCCATATCCATGTATCAGCTTGGCATTGTTCGGTTAAATCGGAACGAACACAGCGTAGTTTGTCTAGAGATGGCTTTTGTGAGGAGTTTGTGACTATTAGACCAACGGCTTGATATCCATCAGGCGGCACGGGCTGCCAGAAGTACCCGTTTCCATCTTGTTTTATCTTGAGTGACTCGGTGGTTCCTACGAGGGTGTAATCTACTGGCGGTTTCAAGGTGTTGCTTGAGAGATCTCTAGCTGTGAGTACCCAACCGAAAAGTTGGCGGTTGTTTGGTTGAGCGTAGTATCCGAGGATGGAGAAACCGGCAGGGATTGAGGATGGTTCGAAGAAGGTAGCTCCGAGATTGTCTGGTCCTCCTTCATAAGTGGACCAGACTTTGTTGAATGTCCAAACTTGACTAACCTCAAGACCTCCCAAGTCAATGGTTTGCTTCGCAAACCCGCCTCCTGATGATGCCAGTCAAATCAAGAATCATCAAACCAATAGCGAGAGTGAAAACAAGAATCTGTGATAATACAAACCTTGGGTAAAAGTAGGCAATGGTGAGGGAAACTTGAAGGGAGTTTCGACGGGAAGTACTTTGGGAACCTTGTTTGATACATCTTTAAGAGAAGAAACTGGGATTGTAAGGCAGTTTCCCATTTTTTCGTATAGCAGAACTCACAGAGGGAGATTGATTTACAGATATTTCAACAGAGGAAACTTGGAGTCGTGAGTTATATATAAATGCAGTATCTTCGTGTCAGTTGCTTAGACTCATCAATAATATAGAGAACCTACGAAAGAAAAGAGAAAAGCTAGAGAGGATAAATATAAAGCATATTCTTCTTTGTAAATAAGAAAAACGCAAACTTAAACGTAGAAGTCAAAGCTGCTCGATCCAACACAAGGTGTCGTGTAAGATTTTATTCTAAAAAACACAAATTTATAATATCCTTCTACGTTCTTTTTTTCTGCAAGTTACAAAACGTGCAAGGTAGCACTTGAGAAGTTAATTAGTGACAATGACAACGACTTGTTACATCTTATCCAGCCAAAAAAAACGTGCTGCTTATTAAAAAATCATATAATATTGCTATGACTTTTTACTTCAAATGCAAATCCATTTGCTGGTAAATTTATTCGCTAATTAGAATTAGTCTTCCTTAATCTACGTCTTTAGAACGCTGTTTAAGTTCAAACCATAGAAATCAATTTATTAAAAGGTTGTCACAAATAATTTCTAAAGACATATTTTTACTAGTGTTAACTTGCAATTTTTATTAGTTCTTTGGAGAAGAAAATATACCTTAAATCTAATCTCGTGGACATTGAGGGCTGCGACTGGGTCCATCGTAGAAAAAGTAAGCTCTCCGACTCTCTTTATTGAGGTCATAACAACTAGACCGAGTCACAATGGTTGTACGTAGGTGTGATTCGTGTGAACTGGTCCACTTTGACAGACGTTGTATTTTACTATTTCACAATTAAAAAAAAAAAACTAAAGGAACATTATTTTTTAACTATGGTATACTTGAAATTTTGTCCATGATATATATAGAAATCGTACTTGGATCGAACAATAATATGTTATGTCATAGGAATTTTAGTCATGTCTAGCGTTAATATAAATATTACAACCAATTGGATTAAATTATGTCACTTCTCAAAGTCAAACGCATTGACGGGTTTTTAGCATGTCCCAATAAAAAAAAAATACAATTAAGGATTTAGTCAACCTACTCTCATAGGCATTGAGGGTTACGTCCAGGTCCGCCATAGAAAATGTAAGTTCCCCACCTTCGGCTAAAGCCAACTTGGAGATTATAGCATTCAGGCCGAGTCACTATAGCTTCAAGATTTTGAGGAAACGGTGTGATCGGATAGTTAGATGTATCGATGTACTGAATGTTATTGAAATAAGCCACCTTCTTAAACCCTTCCTCTGCGAAATGGCCACTCCCCATTTGCGTTAGCGTATGTGTCCCTTGGCCTCTAGGATAATGCACAATTTCACCTCCCCATGCGATCTTACTTGCTGAGTCCGCTAGCTTCGGGACTATAATGCTTGGCCAGTACCCGATTGGATATGTCTCAAACTTTAGCCACCAAAGCCCGCTTTCTTGTTCCTAAAACGGTGTATTGCATAGCTTAATTTAGAGATTGCTCTCTTTGTGAAAACGTTATAAGTTGTGTTTAATTAGTCCACGGTCCAAGATAAATTATACCTTTTCAATAGTTAGATGGAAATCATATTGGTCACCATTGTAGGTCGAAATAGAGATGAGAACTGCACCAAGGGCAATGTCTCTGTTCACTTGAACAAAGCCTGGACAGTCAAGGTTGTAGCAGCCCGTCTCTTGGTATGAATCACTCTATATATGTTTTGTTTATTTTTTTGTAAAAAATTTAGCACAACTTTTTCAATGCATGAAAATTTCAAGATTGGTAAGAAAAGAAGTAATCTTACAGTCCAATAGGCAAAAAGTCTTGGATTATTGTCACCGTACAAAGCACGTAGGATCTATTACAAAGAGTAAAAAGAAATAAAGTTATAACTAATTGGAATTTCAAATACCTAATGTAGTATATATCAACTTATTATCAATTTGTTTTTGAGTTAAAGATCCATGAAATTAGTTACCTGCCAACCAGACTCCAAAGTGTTCAAACCAGTGTCCCAATCTCCATTGACGACCCATGTTTGAGCCAAACTAAATTCGCTCGTCATTAGAACCTCTGGTTTCCATATACTTATACGGCTCTTGCTGCCATGGAATTCACCATAGTCGACGTACACACAGGCATGCTACAATTTAAGTTGGTCCCAAAATTATATATATATAATAAATCGATTTAAGATTACATGTGCTAGTTTAAGAGTAGGTCTTAACAGTTTCATTGAAAAAATGGTCCAAAATTAATATTTCATTTTAAAATTAAGCCCTTTTAGTTTGACCGGCCGGGGCTATGTATACACACCTCATGAACTTCCCTCTGATCACGGTGAAGGTGATTAATCGTTGGACTAGGTGGGCTCTTTCTTCCATAAGTTTCGATGGAATCTGATCTTAAGAGATCACCTCTTGTTTTTTGTCTGATGGGAATAGTGTTCTCAGGACATTCACCTTTTGTGCGCCACAATTGATATATAATATCTGTCTTGTTACCTCCAGTTTTGTCCCTTGTCGAGTTACTTTTCGGCCTCATCTTTCTCGAAAGAAACATGAAATGTTAAGAGTAAAACGTAGAAGTAATAAGTATTTAAAGGTGGATGGATAAAGAAAATTACAAAACCTGAATGATGTGGTTTTTGAGTAAAGGATGATCAAAAGCTGGTTGGTCATAGATCCTTACACAATCAATTATATCTCCATCTGGACTCTATTCAATGTAAACAAATAAAGCAAAACATCAAAAAATTTAGCCAAGGATATATTCGGAAATATATATCAAACTAGAGGTAAATGTTTATGTGAATACGATTTAACGGCTGGTTTGTTGAGTTGTTTCAACCGTTGTTCGATTTCCTGCTCATATAGTCGAAAGGTTTACTCTTTCCGGTCAAATTTCCGACTACTAGTACTATTGTCACCCAAAAAAAAGAAGAAAATCACCGTCTGATTCAGCCTCATTGTTAGTATATATACCTCAAACTTTTGAAATAATTGTTGGAAGATACCTTGGGACATGGTATATATATTGCGACATGTGTGACTATTTTTCTTTTTCAAATATGGTAACTAATAAGAAATCACTTTTCTTTTTCAAATATAAAAATATGTTAAAAATCTAGGAATAGGGGGAAAATAACTTTAAAATCTAGGAATAGAAAAACAAAAAGACTATTTTATATTTTTAATTTATCCATACATTATAACTAAATTAATCACATAATATATTAAACAATAGTACAAATAAACCAAAATATTAAAAGTCGCTAAATTATATAAATCGGTCGATTTAAAATAAACGCTCACATAGAAAAACACTAAAAATATAAGTAAGTTTAAATTTATAAAAGATTCCATAAATGTATTTTAGTATTTATTTACAGAAATAAAAGTATTTAAAATATAATATTCAAATTTAGTTCTAATTATAAATATCTTAAATATTAGCCTAATTTTAACTAAATGTACTATTGTTAAATATAATTATATATATCAGTAAAAATCAAACTTAAATTTATAATAACTAAAAGTATATTTAAATTAAATTAATAATAGTGAGCATCATTAACATCTTTATATATATATAGATAACCAAAGAACTATTATAGGTACATCATATATATGTCAACATGATTGGAAGATCTATCTAGTAGAATATTAAGGGAAATTTTTTAATGACAAACCTTGTTTGCTGCCCAAAAAAAAAAAAGTCAAACCTTGTTTGTATGTAATAAAAACCCTTCTTAAGAAAATATAGGCAAGGACACTCACAATTTAGTCCAAATCGAAGCAACAATTGAGTTATCTGATTCTCAATTTTTTTTAATTTTTTTTTGTCAAAATAGGAAAATTAGCCAATTCAGTGGACTATAGACAATTGAATTGGTTGACTGAACCGCGTAAACCAGAAATCGTACCGATCAATCGGAGGAGCGACTTGTTGCTCCGGCTTTGATTAAATTGTTGCGTAGTATCTCATCTACAACTCTATAAGTGCTTTGGTATATATAATTATTATATCTAATATATAAATGATTTATGTAAGGAACCTGTATTTTATTGTCTTCATCTGGAAACTTTTCATTTCAAAATAGCCATAAACTAATTTTGGAGTTCTCGTTGAGATTTTCTCGATTTCTTGTCAATATAAGCGAATGAAATTCTTTAACAAAAAAAA
>VBRH01000507.1:16046-28323 GCA_014578085.1 Cardamine resedifolia | reverse complement strand
TTTTTTTTTTTTTTTTTTTCTTTTCCCCACGAAACACAATAGAAAATTTATCAAGACTTTGAAGATGAAGAAGACTCTTAGGATATAGCTAAGGAAACATATTTTTGCAATAGCTGTGATACACAAGTATATATAGGAACCAAAAAAAAAAGTCAAGATTGATAATGGTTAGTTAAATATGTTTTCAAGATTGATTGATTACTCACAAGAATTTGAGCGACGAAAGGAGGAAGATATAGAAACCGAGTAAAATAGTAGAGTAGGCGGTAGGAAAGATTAGCGACAAAAATTTGCGTGACAAAGAAAGGAAGTGCAGCTTCAAACGTGTTTCCGCTCTCCCATCCTTTATGATCTCCGCTTATGCTCATTTCCGTTTGGTTATAACATACGATTCTCCCGAACCGCGACTCACTGATATCTGAAAATTGAGGATCGGAAGGTCCGGGATCGGCCATTTCTTGGGGAATTTTTTGTAATAGAGTTAAACAGGATTCTCTAAAATTCCCCAAGGTTTTTGGCCTTTCCCTTTAACAAAATGGTGTGTTCATCATGTGTTTGAAGTATTTATTGCATTAATAGGGGAGAGCTACAACCTGTTTTTTTATTCTTCCTCTTCTTTTCTTGTCATTGCTAATTATAGATTTTTATGTCAAAGAGGAGACTACTAGTCATGTTAGTTGTTTTTAGTATTCTCTTTTGAGAATGAAATTAGTCAAATTCTGTTAGGTTTTGTTTTTTTTGGATTAAAAATACTATTCAAAATATGAAGTTTCTTGGTTGGTCTCTTATAAGTTACAAGTTATAACGGGTGGCTTTATAATCAAACTGTGCTGTTTTCTTTTCTTTTTTTTTTAAATAAAAAACTACGTGAATATCACTGTTTTATAGATGAGTATGTATGTTATTAGTTGATCTAAGATACGTATTTTGAGAGATTTTTTTTTTTAATTTAATTTATGAAAAGGGTAAAACATAGGGTTGCACATGTAATCATGATGTTCTGAGATCGAGAAATTAGGAAAATTAGACAGATAATGATGCAGGTCTTAATATTAATAAAAAAATAAAAACTTTTCGACCATAAATAGAAAAGAAAAAAGGAAAAAAGAAAAGTCTAGTTGGAAAAGTTAAACCAAATGACACCGGCGTCAGCCGCACACCGGAGATTCTCCACCGGCCATTACCTTCACACACACAGTAACAAAATAAAATAATACTCCAAATTTAAATTTCAATAAGATTTGACAAGTTTACACTTTTAAGGTGATGACTTCAAGTTTAAGCACCACCATGACAAAGTCCCTTGAGGGCCTTTGGCTCTGCAGGAGATGGAACCAAACGTAAAGGGCATTATTGTCTTTTAACGAAAAAGAGGAAAGACTTTCACTTTCACAGCTAAACAGTACCTGGCCATGGCCGATCGATCAAGAGAAAAGTTGGTGCAATTGCAATATCAAAATGTAAAGCAGACAACTTTAATGTTCTAAAAGCAGAAATATTCACGTTTAGTTTAACCTACGAGGACCCCATTCGTGTTCTAAAGGAAGCAGCATAAAGCTTTGAAAAAGAGAAAAATATGAAGAGCGACCTTACACCAAACAGTTTCGGATCAAATGCTCAAAGCATGGTTTTGAAAGCAAATGATCAAAGAGAGAATATCTGAATTCTGAACGAAGTTGATTTGTTGCCGTCATTACTGCATTCTTAAGCTCTAAAAACTGCAAAAACAGTAAGAGACTTGGTGAAGCCGGGAGGTGAGTGAAAAGTCATTTTCAAAGCTAAGAATCTCCTGCATTTTCTTGGATTCAGAGTCGCCTTTTCTTTTCTTTTTATGATTCATGTCTCTCTCTCTCTCTCTCCCTAAAAGAGCTCAATCTTCTCTTTTGATCTCTTTTTATTCTTCAACTGCTACAGATTCTCAGCATAAGATCTTTGAGAAGCTCCCAAGTTATGGTAAGCCTCTCATTAACCTTCTGTTGCATATCCTAACTTTTCTTCTGAATGTGACTTACTGAAAAGCTTGCTTTGATTAATAAATGCTAGGGGACTCCTGTAAATATCACACTCGGGTCACATGTCTGGGTCGAGGACCCAGAAGTCGCATGGATTAATGGAGAAGTGATAGATATCAAAGGCACCAATGCCACAATTGTCACTGCAAATGGGAAAACAGTGAGAAACTACTTTTCATTTGATATAAAAACCACACAAAATAGAAAATAATTTTGATCATTTTGCTATGAACCTTTGCAGTAGCATTCACAGATTTGATTTTCACAGGTCGTTGCTAGTATTTCTAGTATCTATCCAAAGGATACAGAGGCGCCGCCTGCAGGAGTTGACGATATGACTAAACTGGCTTACCTCCATGAGCCAGGGGTCCTCTACAATCTTGATTGCCGTTTTGCTTTAAACGAGATATATGTCAGTAATTTAAGACAGATATCTAAAACATTCCATTGAGCAACCTTTTGAAAGTTCGATGTTGAGATTTTCTAATAGCAAACTCTTGGATAGAGCAGACTTACACCGGAAACATCTTGATTGCTGTGAATCCATTCCAAAGACTTCCGCATTTGTATAGCGTCCATATGATGGAGCAATATAAAGGAGCTGCGTTTGGAGAACTAAGTCCGCATCTCTTTGCTGTTGCAGACACCAGTTACAGGTAGAAGTTGTTAATCCCTGTAATGTAAGCACTAACTGTAAAAACTTAGCTCTCACCAATAGCTTTCTATATATATACCAGGGCAATGATAAATGAGGCAAGGAGCCAGTCTATTTTGGTTAGTGGAGAGAGCGGAGCAGGCAAAACAGAGACAACCAAAATGCTTATGAGATATCTTGCATTCATGGGAGGCAGATCAGATACCGAAGGAAGAAGCGTTGAACAACAAGTTTTAGAGGTGAGTGAGTTACTTTGCTCTGATTTTATTTGCGTTGAAACAAATGCTTCCACAGTTCGAAATTGTTCTGTTTCCAGTCTAATCCAGTGTTGGAAGCTTTTGGAAACGCCAAAACTGTGAAAAACAACAATTCAAGGTGGTGTCTATGAAACACTTACTTTGGACATATTTTTCTTTTTTTTCTGCTGGCATCTTTTGTTTTGACTACTTTGTAATTCTCTTGGTTCTTCAACAGTCGGTTTGGAAAATTTGTTGAGATCCAATTTGACAAGCGCGGGAAGATATCTGGAGCTGCAATCCGAACTTATCTTCTTGAACGGTCTCGTGTTTGCCAAGTCTCAGATCCTGAGAGGAACTATCATTGCTTCTACATGCTCTGTGCAGCACCGCCTGAGGTAAGTCTTCAGTAACAATCCTGAAAACAATAGAGCGGGAAAAATTATCGATACGACGGTTGTAACAATATGTTTGATCTTCAGGAAGTTAAGAGATTCAAGCTAGGGGATCCGAGGATGTTCCACTATCTAAATCAGACGAACTGCTATGAGGTTTCCAACGTAGATGATGCAAGAGAGTATATGGAGACCAGAAATGCCATGGACATTGTTGGCATTGGACAAGAGTCACAGGTTTGTCTCATGCTTCTCATTTTAAAGATACATATGACTATAGAAATTTCAAATACTGACCAGAATATTCAACTTTAGGATGCCATATTCCGCGTTGTAGCGGCAATCCTCCACCTTGGAAATGTCAATTTTATCAAAGGAGAAGAAGCAGATTCTTCAAAACTCAGGGATGATAAATCAAGATATCATCTTCAAACAGCAGCAGAATTACTCATGTACATCTTCGTCTAGCAAGCCTTACCATTAGACCTCGAAGATTCTGCATATTACAATGGCAATGCTGACAAAATTTTCAATTATTCACTTGACACAGGTGCAATGAGAAGATGATGGAAGATTCACTCTGCAAGCGTGTAATTGTCACTCCAGATGGTAACATTACAAAGCCGCTTGACCCAGAATCGGCAGCCTTAAACCGTGATGCTTTAGCAAAGACAGTATACTCCAGGCTGTTTGACTGGTGAGTAAATCCAACCCCTGAAACAAAAATGGATATTTTGAAATCATTTGGCAAAAGATGCTCTGCCTTACACAAGAACTCTAATGGCACAAAGGTAAGATAGAAACCGCATTCACATCATAGGAAAGACCGAACACATCTTTAACATGGTTTACCTTCAGACTTTGTCTATATAAACAGTTCTCAGTTTGAGCAATCTGTAACCGTGACCTGTTCACAACTCAATAATGGCAGGATTGTGGATAAGATCAACAGTTCAATAGGTCAAGACCCGAATGCTACAAGCTTGATTGGAGTCCTCGATATTTATGGTTTTGAAAGCTTCAAGATCAATAGGTAAACCTGACAGAAATTATAAACCTGAATAATGTGTACACATAGATGATAGAACTTAACATCTAATACCACTATTCGTTTGATAGTTTTGAGCAGCTATGCATCAATCTCACAAATGAGAAGTTGCAACAGCATTTCAATCAGGTAGGAAATAAAATCACTGTAACCAGTTCACATTGCAAGTAACTTTTACATGGAACAATTTTTTCTCTGCAGCATGTATTCAAGATGGAGCAAGAGGAATACACGAGGGAGGAGATAAACTGGAGCTATGTTGAATTTGTTGATAACCAGGATGTCTTAGATCTTATTGAGAAGGTATAAACTATGCAACTAACATCATAAATCTTGATGATATTGGCTACTCAACATGTACAAGCACAGAAAATTATCAATGGCGTCATTTTTTTTTTTTTGCAGAAACCAGGAGGCATAATTGCCCTACTTGATGAAGCCTGGTAAGTGTAATTCTACTTTTTAAAGGAAGAACAGTTTCACAATATCAATCCATAGTAAGAAGTAAAACTGGCTCTTCTCTGCATAATCACAAGGTTCACTCTTGCAGCATGTTTCCCAAGTCAACTCATGAGACGTTTTCACAGAAGATGTATCAAACATATAAAGGACACAAGCGTTTCAGCAAACCTAAGCTTGCCCAAACAGCCTTCACTGTCAACCACTATGCAGGAGATGTGAGACAAGCACAATGTTAGACACTAAGCTTAAGTAGGTACAGTAGCTAGTTACTGAGCACGCTTTTCTGTCTCCAGGTTACGTATTCAGCAGAGCAATTTCTCGACAAGAACAAGGATTATGTTGTGGCAGAACATCAAGCTTTGTTAGATGCATCTAAGTGCTCTTTTGTAGCCAATTTGTTTCCACCACTTCCAGAAGACGCATCAAAGCAGTCCAAATTTTCATCAATTGGAACACGTTTCAAGGTAAGCCACTAGTTTGTTCAAGGTAAGCCACTAGTAATATCACTTGCACATTGTTCAAGATCTTGATTCCTAACCTAAGTTTCCCTCCCAGCAACAACTCCAAGCTCTAATGGAGACGCTGAACACAACAGAGCCCCATTATATTAGATGTGTGAAGCCAAATGCAGTTCTAAAGCCTGGGATTTTTGAGAATGACAACGTCCTAAACCAACTAAGATGCGGAGTAAGCCTAAAGCCTCATGTTTCCTAGTTGAACAAGTTCATGTTTTCCCATAGGGATTTTGCTAATAGCAGGATCTGGATAAGTGAACAGGGTGTACTGGAAGCTATTAGAATCAGCTGTGCTGGTTATCCAACAAAACGAGCTTTTGATGAATTCCTTGATCGTTTTGTGATGCTAGCAACAGACGTTCCAGAGGGGTAAAAATACTCAATAAACAAAATCAAGAAAGAAGAGAGATTATCACTTTTATCCTAGCTGAGAAAATTACATTAATTATTGACAGATCTGATGAGAAGGTGGCATGTGCTTCGATCTGCGACAAGATGGGTTTAAAAGGCTATCAGGTATGTCAAGCTCAGGGTAGAGGCATGTCAAATATGAATAAGTAAAGCAACCCCTTTGCTAAAAGTTCAATCTAAACTTGCATTCTGATTATTCATCTTCAGATAGGGAAAACAAAGATATTTCTTAGGGCTGGACAGATGGCTGAACTAGATGCAAGAAGAACCGAGGTCTTAGCTGGTGCTACTAAATGCATTCAGAGGCAGATCAGGACTTATTTGACAAGAAAAGAGTTCCTTGGGCAGAAAAGGGCTACAATTTTTATGCAAAAACTTTGGAGAGGTTTTATTCTTCTACCTATGTCTCAACACTACCACCCTACCCAACACAAAGCTATGAACTAACACTTTAAAAGTATCAATAGAGCCATCCATTAACTATGTGCCATGTGTATTGCTTATATAGCACAACTTGCACGCAAGTTGTATCAAAACATGCGAAGGGAAGCTGCTTCAATTTGTATACAAAAGAACATTCGTGCTCACAGAGCAAGGAAATGCTACACTAAGCTCCAGGTATCAGCAACAGTTATTCAGACTGGTTTACGGGCAATGTCTGCTCAAAACAAACATAGACACAGGAGAAGAACAAAGGCGGCAATTATAATTCAGGTACTAGATTTTGACTACTTTACCACACTTCTCAATTCTCTATCAAAATTTGTTAAGTTTCTGGACTTGTCTTGTATAATCTCAGACTAGTTTATTCCCAGGGATAGGTTAGAAATAATCAAAAGTAGCAACTAGTCTAATTTCAAATTTGGATGATTCTTCACCAATAAGGGATCAAGATTTTAATTATGCATGTGCCCCAAGATGCTTGACGGATGATACGTCAAGCAATATGGTTCTTCCTACTTGTCTGAGCATCAAACAGCGTGGAAGGGGAAATCAGTATGGTGAAAATGATTTTAATATACTTTTATGATAAGTCTTACTGAAATATCTTCTAACAGAGGGAATGGAGAAGACACCAAGCTCATGAAGCTTATAAGCAGCACAAAAAAGCAACATTAGCATTACAATGTCTGTGGAGAGCTAAAGTAGCTCGAAAAGAGCTCAAAAAGCTCAAAATGGTAAGTTCCATTGCTTAGAGGGTACTTTAAGTGAGTAATCTCATAAGAATCAATCTGCTCTGTCTACGAGGCATGCAGTGAAATTACAAATTAGAAAAATACAACAGTCTAAGTTACTAACAATAAAATATTTATAACAAAGGCTGCAAGAGAAACTGGGGCGCTCAAGGAAGCAAAGGACAAGCTAGAGAAACGTGTGGAAGAGCTAACCTGGCGTCTCGAATTAGAGAAGCATCAAAAGGTAATTTTCAATGCAGTTAGAAACTAGAGTTCTTTGTTCTGCTATCTAATTGCCTTAGATGAAAGTATGCTCGAGTTAAAAAGTTCCATGATTGAAGCCCACGCTGAATTGTGTCATTAGGTTGATCTTGAAGAAGCCAAAGCACAAGAAATCGCAAACCTACAAAATACTATAACTGAATTGCAAGAAAAGCTAGATGAAGCCCATGCTGCAATCATACAAGAGAAAGAAGCAGCAAAACTAGCCATTGAACAAGCTCCACCAGCCATCAAAGAGGTTCCAGTTGTAGATAACACTCAACTGGAGTTACTGAACAGTCAAAACAATGAACTAGAGGTAAATTTGAGCTACAAGTTCCACTAACTAGTAGATATTTTTACTGATACAATTTCTTCAAAACGTAGGTTGAGGTAGCAAAATTAAAAGGAAAAATTGAGGAGTTTGAAGCAATATGCTCTGCACTTGAGAGAGATAGCAAGGCAAATCTAACTGAAGCAGAAGATGCAAAATCAAAGGTCATTCAATTTCAGGAGATCATCGAAAGGTATAAGATTTTCTTGATTCCTCTTACGCATTGAAATCATATTTCTGTTTTACACTCAGGGTTCATAAGTATTTTTGGTAAACTACAGATTACATACAAACCTGTCAAACCTTGAATCCGAAAATCAGGTCTTGCGCCAGCAGGCTTTGGCCGCTTCAACAAGCGCCGGGGAGTCTGGAGAGTTAAACAGGTACAGTCCTGTGACCTGAGCAGTTTTCTCAGCTTAGTACATTCCTTTTCTTCTCTCAGGCATAGCTGTGTGAATTTGAAAAAATTTCAGTGGACCTGAATTATATATTAAAAAGAAAAATATGCTGATTTGAAAATGTATGTGATATCACCACATATCTGAAATAAAAACCTCTTACCAGCTTGAAGGATAGAGTTGCGGTTCTAGAGTCAGAAAATGAATCTCTTCGAAGACAGACAGCTGCTGTAGAAAAGACAGTGCCTCCTGAAAGAGTTTTTGCATCCGAAAAGGTGCAAAACATTTATCAACATATAATGTTTTTAGTCAAAAAAACATGTGTACCAGTTTTCATTAATGGAATATAACTGTGCAGGAACTTGAAAATGGACATCAAACAGAAGAGATTCAGGCAACAAAGGTACAGTATCTAGCTAGGCCTACTTAAGAAATAGTACCCTACAGTTCCTCATCCATTGTTATTTGTTTTAGGAGCCAAGGAATCCCATCATTGCGTTAGTAAAACAAGGGGCTCTAACAGATAGGCAACAGGTATTATTTGAGAACTTGATTGTACTAAACAGCCTATGTTGATAACCAACAAAAGCAAGCAAAAGATATTTCGTTACAGAAGAATTTATAACGACTATAACTGGACAGGAGAGTCATGATGTGCTGCTAAAATGCCTCACGGACGAGAGAAGGTTTGATAATGACAGATCTGTGGCAGCCTGGATAGTTTACAAGGCACTGCTTCAATGGAGATCATTTGAAGCAGAGAAAACAAATATATTTGATAGAATTGTTCATACAATTCGATTGTCCATTGAGGTAATAAATTAAAGACAATGACTCTAAAAGTGATAAAATTCTTAACTCTCTGAAACTAGAACTTTATATTCAAGTTATACTAATTTTGGTCCAGAAGAGCAAAGATGACACAAGGGAACTAACTTATTGGCTCACAACAAGCTCTACCCTCTTATATCTTCTACAATCAACACTCAAGTTCAGCAATACAAATAATGCGGCTTCAAGACGTAACAGATCATCCCAGGCTACACTATTTGGGCGACTGGTCCAAGTAAGCTTTGTAAAAGTGAACCTCCAATTAATCCAATTTGTAAGAGTCTTACAAATTGTTAGTAACAAAATTGTAGGGAATGCAATCATCTTCAGTGGGCTTGGAAACATCCAGTGGCTACAGTGGGATGGTTGGAATATCAAATGATCAACAGATGGTCGAAGCTAAATACCCGGCTTTACTATTCAAGCAACACTTAGCAGCATATGTTGAGAAAACATATGGAATGATCCGAGATAACTTAAAGAAAGAGATAAACCCATTACTAACTCTCTGTATCCATGTCAGTACATCATTCATCAAGTTACTATGGAGCTTATCTTAGTGATTTGCTAATCATGTATGTTAACAGTATGTTATGTGAGATGTAACAGGCACCAAGACCGACGAGAGCTAGAACCTTACGAGACGTGACTAAAAGCATCCACTTGACTACAATTGCCAAGCAACATGCATCATATGTACAATGGCAGAACATTATCAACAGGCTTGAACATACCTTAACCTTTATGGCAGAGAACAATGTAAGAGAATGCACTGTCGAAGATTTTCATCACAAGCATAAAATTTTCTTCTCCTGTTTCTTGACCGAGTCTTAATGATCTCCAGGTCCCATCTATGATCACAAGAAAACTCTTCCATCAGATCTTCTCGTACATCAATGTGCAGCTCTTTAACAGGTACATAGAATATAGTGCATAGGACACAAGTAGCTACTAGGTAGCTTGACTTACAAAGTTTATCTTCTGGCAGTTTGTTGCTTCGCCGAGAGTGTTGTTCGTTTAGCAACGGAGAATATCTGAAAATGGGTTTGCATGAATTAGAGCAGTGGTGCCTGAAGGCAGAAGATGAGGTAGGCTAAAACATTAGTAACTAAATTATATGATGAGAAAAAAGTGAAAAAAATATTAACTCACATAACTCTTTTCTTCTTTTTTTCTCTTACAGGCAGCACAATCACCATGGGATGAACTTCAACACATAAGGCAAGCCGTAAATTTTCTGGTACAACTTCAAACCATATCTATTAACGAAAATACATAGTTGGTGACAATTCAGCATTTGATATATACTATCACTCTACAGGTCTCGCATCAAAAGACACAGAAATCATTGGACGAGATCACAAAAGAGATATGCCCGGTAAAGACCTTAAATCAAAACTTTTTGCAAAGTATATAGGAGGATCAAACTCTGGCATAACTATTTACTAGGGGTTACTCTCCAAAACATGAAATAGTTGAATAAATGAGCAAACGGGTGAAAAATCTTATGAAAGTAAAAGCAATACATTTGAATAAATTAAACTAGAGAATGACAAATATGGCAGACAGATAAAACCTTCCTAGAGTCCTACTTCCAGTTATTGCAACACAAATTGTTGATTATGAAAAATAACTGCAACTATTCATAGAACTCTTTTTCCTGATATGTTACAATTCTCAAATTATTTTCTGTTTTTGCTCAGGTACTAAGCATTCCACAAGTTTATCGAATTGGGACTATGTTTTGGGATGACAAATATGGAACTCAAGGACTCTCCCCTGAGGTAAGTAATAATAAATCAACCAAACAAACCCCAAAAATTCTTCAAGAAAATTCACAGCAAACCTAGCAAAAACACAATATGGCTCTTTTCATGCAATCAATTGGCTTTACTATTTGCTTTGAATAATGTAACAGAACTAGGATTGTATCCATATACTTCTGGACAAAACAAAATTACACCTTAAAAAAAAAAAACGAAATTGTATATTTCTAGCTGTAAATCGTCCAATGTTCGAAGTTTAAACTAAAAAACTGGGCTCATGATCCGAGAATAGGTGATCAAGAAGATGAGAAAACTAATGGCGGAAGATTCAGTCTACATGACTTACCCTTCATTCTTGGTAGACGTCGATTCAAGGTACGCAACAACAAAAGTTTCCTCAATTTCTTCTCCGTTTCTCTATCTAAATTACTTTCGAATGTTCAATGTTTCCGGTACCTTGCAGCATTCCTTTCTCAGTGGAAGATGTTTCACAATCCTTCCACGGCGGCACCATTAGCCTCTCCGACGTCGATCCACCGCCGCTTCTCCGCCAGCGATCTGATTTCCGTTTTTTGTTCCAGACATTGCCTGAGTAACGAGGAAATTCATCGAAAGGAACCTGCTGCCTTGTCCAGAAGGTCCGGCTGCAAATCTTTTACAGTTTTACTTTTAATTAAGCCATGATTTTTTGCATATATTACAGAAGGAAAGGATAGGAAAGCTTTTTCCCCCATTTTCTTTCCTTTTTTTTGGTTTGGGGTTTCTTTCCTCTGTATATAAACAGAGTTGAGATTCGTATCATTCTATCTTATTTGCATTTGACCCGAGTTATCAGTTTTGATCAGAAGAATTTATTTCAGTTTGTAAAAATTTGGTCAGATAGTTATCTAGGATACCAAAACTAGTCACTCGTTTAAGTAATAAAATTTTCAAAACTTAATTATCCAAAATCAAACTAACTTTATAATTTTATTTCATTCTTATTAAATTAATTTTATCATGTTAAGTTTTTCATTGTTACCCATTTTACTTAATTTAGTTGTTTTGTAAATGTTATTAGATTTATTCAATAGAAATAAATAAACCTAAATTTAATGAATATTTTTAATTTTATTTAATTAAAAATAGTTTGTTTAGGTTGATATTTAAAAAAATAAAAAAATTGTGAACATAGCATTTTTCCAAGAAAATTACAAATTTAACATTATTAACAACTGTTTTCGACATTTTCACCCTTCCACATTAGGTTTATAGGGTTGGTGTATACGTAGGTGGATACGCCCAGGCAAAAAAAACTAAACCCGACCCAAAAAAAAATATCAAATCTGAATTTGAACCGATAAAATATCCGAGTAAGTCATAAACTCATATACCTAAAAAATCCAAAAATCCAACTTGAATTTGAACCGAACCAATAACTGAATGTGTATCCGAAATACTTGAAATACAATTATATATCAAACAAATATTAATTATATTTACATTTAATATAATCCAATTACCAAAAATTACAACTATAAATCAAAAATATCAATTATTTTAAGACCAAAATAACCAAAATATCCAAATTGTGAAAATTTAACCAAAATTTATTCAATTAAACCAATTTTTTAGTTTTTTCCCAATATTTCAGATACTCGAATCCGAGCCGGACCTGGATGGACCCTAACCAAATCGAAACCAAAAATTATAAATATCTGGTGTTAATCCTCTAAATTCAAAAACTCGAAAGATGTGATCTGAACCCTAATGTCCAGACCTTAAAGTGAGCATGATAT